>LWCA01000161.1:0-45372 GCA_001642005.1 Intoshia linei | reverse complement strand
ATACTTATTATTTTAGCATGTTTCAATTTTTATGTTTAGTTACACGGAATTTCTGGAGGAATATTACTGTCCATGGATAAATTCGAAGACGAAATTTTTAGAAATAAGTGCATATTTATGCTTGACAATGCACCTTCACATACATCGTTATTTACTAGAACATTTCTTTCAGAAAATTGCATTAGTGGAGAAAAAAATGATGAATTGTGGCCCCCTAACAGTCCCGATTTAAATCCAATAGAAAATTATATTCGGTTAGGACTCAGCATAACTCCCTGGATGACCTTTGGAATGCTATTAAAGAAGTGTCTAAATCAATTATACCAGAACATGTCAAGAGGTTGACCGAATCTGTCGATGCTAGGCTCATTAAGGTGTTACAAGTTCATGGCAACTATATTAAATATTATAACTAATTTTTAATGATAAATTCCACTTCATTCACCTATGTTCATTACATTTTCCTAATATTTTGACACACTTGTATTAACTAATATTTCTATATATTCAATTATTTTAATTTTAATTGTATTAGATTTTTTTTGTTTGCATTTTAAATATTGTCGTTAACTATTGTGCACACTCCAAAAAAAATTTAAGAATTTAGTCCACTCTTTGGAACGAATTTTTTAATTTTTTAGATCTGCCTAATAAATTGACAGTATGTATTTACACAACATATAACATAATTCTATAATATAAGTAACAGTTCCTGGCTTTGTCTTTCAACAATATAATGCTAGTTCTCATGTGATTAAAAAAACAAGGGAAAGTTTGCTGCTCAATCAATAAAATTATTAGGTTGGCCTCCTTATTCTCCTGATATATCCCCAATAGAAAATCTATGGTCAATAATGAAGAATCAGCTATATGATGGTTCATAATTTAATTCGAAAATGCATGTATAGCAGAAAATATATCATATTGTCCAGGAAATAATTTTAAAGAAAAAAGACATGATTATAAGGCTACATAAATCAATTAATTTAAAAATGTACAGGTTATGATGAATAATAAAAGTTTGATAGATGAATAGAATAGAATATATTTAATATATCAATAAATAATTATATTTATTGTTTTGCAAAATTGTTGAGACTTTTATATATACATATAAATGAAAAAGGTAAATTTCTACGCATTAATTCGGCCCATGTTTTATTTTTTAACCTACGATAGATCTTGCTTCGCTGATAAATACATACAAAATTCAGACACTTATCAATAATTATTAGTTTCGAATTATTGCGAGGGAGTATATAAATACAATATATTACCATAACCAACTTGAAACGTTGTTAAACTGTTTAACTAAATCAAACGTAATTTCGTTAGATTCGTTTAACTTTGTTGTAATTTCAGCATACAAATTTTCTAGGGTTTGAATAAGGCCAGAAAAGTAGGCTTTTTTATTCTAAATAAAAAATAAAAGTTATATATAAATTAGCAAAAATGAATAAAAAAAATACCTGAATTTCCATTTGAGATTTCAAAATTAGATAGGAAGAACATGAATAGACATTGGATAATTTTTTGCCATAATCACTGTCACTAATGTCTCCAGGAATAGTTAAAATACTCATTAAAGCGCTAAGGATGTCATTAATACATTCTTCCTTAATATGAATGATATTGTTTTTCATAAATTTGGAAAACAATTCCATCAAAGTAATAGAATTTTGAAAGTCCGATGAAAATATTCCAAATTCAGAAAGATAATATTTTAAAACAATAATAACATTATCAGGATTAACGAAAATGTCATATTTGTTGATAACTTGAAAATATTTTATAGAAAGAAAAGAGGTTTTAATACTATCAAAATTATTCAAAAGAATGATAAACTGACTTTCGCCCTCTTTTGGGTGTTTTTTAAAAAATTTTGAATACATGTCTTGTATATTATTGAGTAAATAAAGAAAGGTTTCATAAGATTTGTCATTAGTAAGAAATATGTCTGATTCGACGGTTAACTTTTTCAAAATGTAACAAGGTATAAGAGAAGCACAATTAACAATAATTAAACAATGATTTTTTCTTTCACAGATTTCTTCCTCATCAAGATCTTTATATGATTTTGCAGTAAGTAAACACAAGCAATTTTCAAAAATTTGAATAATTTTGGGTTCCAATTCTTTGGGATATTTAAATTTTTTTAAAAACTGTACATATTTTAAAATACCACTAGTAGCCAAATGAGAATAATCAGATATGTTAAATAATTGAATGGTTTGAGACACGTAAGATTCCAAGTAAACCAATATTTCACCATTTGATTCTGAATTTTTTTTTTCTGTCAAGATGCAGTTGGTAGCTACTTCAATAGCCTTATTAAATAATTTACTAAAAGGCTCAATGTCGCAAATATTACTGCTCTTGTAAATTTGACCAAAAACCTCCATTCTTTTATTCATTACATCACCCATATACTTATATACTTGACATTTTTCGTTGAGACAAATTTTTTTAGTCAAAATATCAATCCAACAATCTATGCAAGATTCAATTATAGAATTATCGACATTTTCAATTAAGCAAGCTGTAACAATCTCCATAAATTCATCCGTCATAATAGTTATTAAACTTATCCATTGAGAAAAAGAACCGATTAGTTTAAATGATTCAATAACGTTATTATTTTTAGCTTCTTTATAGTACTTTTTTATTATAAAAAATAAACTTGAAATTATATCGTCCGCCGAATCGTTCCGAATTTTATCTTTAATATTTTTAATATTCCATGTAAATACATAAGCGTGATTGTATAATGGATTAGAAATTTCATCGCTAATATATAGTAAGGTATTGAGGTAAAAATTTATCAACTCTTCATCGTTGGCACAAAGTTTCATAATATCCACAAAAAATGTTGGCCATGGATGAAGTCTGACAAAAAATATATCCGAACAAATTTTCGACACTTTATTTTTAACATATTTTTGGATCTTTCCATAGTCTCTAACCACAAATTCTAAGAAACTACATTTTAGGTGGTTAAATTGAGGTAGAGGCAAATGTTGTTTAGCATAATATTCCAATACTGTCAAATGATTGAATAAATCTTCACAATTTTCATATTTATTTAGATATTCACAGCAGAGAGACAAACCATCAACGCTAGTTTTCAGTGTTTCAAAATATTCCATATTTTTATTCATTATCACTTTTATCATAGAATTCATTATGCGTTCATAAATTTCATTGTAAAACACCTTTCAAAACATGAATGAGTGATATAATATTGTTAACTAGTAACTACAATTATTTTGTTGGTATAGGCGTAAATTTTTTAATTTTTTAATTTACATTGATCAGTTAATTGTATCAGTCTGATATTTATAAGTTTTATCTAATTTTCTTGAATTGTTTGGAGTTTAACCCAGTAACAGTAAATGATTTCATTGTTAGTATAATTTAGTTACACATATTAATTTACTACAAAATATGTCACTTGTTTGATTTTTTAAGCTACAGAATTACTAAAATTTGTTGACGTACTTTTGTGAATTGATTGATACAATTTATATTTGTTGATAATTTTTGATGAAATATTGAATTTACATGATTATCAATAAGGTGTGTGACGTCATCATAATAAATAAATAAACAAAATACATTATGTTCATAGTACAATTATAATTATATAAACAATTCTTATTAATAATAATACGTTATTATGTTAATTAAATCAGTATTCTATACTGAGCATGGAAATATCAATGTTATTTATGAAATTGCGGTACTTTGTTTTCATTTTCAATTGGTTTTGGTCTTATAAGTTGGTTGTATTTGTTTCTTACAATTTTTGTCACCATATTTCAAACAAACCGATAATGGTTTTACTCATTTTTTTGAAATAGATAGCATCATTATACATTTTTGATTTGATTTGAATTTAACATTTAAAAAATATTTTTTGATAAGTTCTCAATGGTAACATTAAAAGTCATTTTGACCAGGAATACGTAGATTTTGAAGTTAATTTTATATATGTAGATTAATTGTAATATATTGAACCAAAAAATCTTTCTTTTATTTCTAGTACCAAAAAATAAAAAAAATTTTTTTATTACCATTTTTTATTGTTAATATTTTTTATTTTACATTGATGCTAATGAAATAATTTCCAATGTAAAATTGCAAATTGAATTGTTTTTTTGACTGAAGGATAATTTTTCTGTTTCATAAATATAACAAATATAAGTCAAAATTTCACAAATTAATTAGAAAATTACAACGAATATCGTCATACGAATATTACGTCAATTAAAAAATAATTAATATCTCAAAGTCCAAAAATTAAGAATCTGGGAATGATACAGAAAGAATGAATCATTTAAAAAAATTAAAATTAATTTTAGGTAATGTGGTAATTTGATATTACCGTAAATCAGGGGTCGGCAACCTTTTGCATGTCGTGGGTCACTTTTTTATATCAATAAATTCTCCGAGCCCGTTTTTGAAAATGTACACATGATATATTTCAGTTTTAACTGAACACAAACGGTTCTAGTATATTCAAAAAATAAAATCCAGAACAATCTGAAAATGCAGTATTAAAATGTATAATGAGCCAATTATAGTAAAAAATATTTAAAACAGTCTTTAAAAGTTGAAAAATTTAACAATAAATAATTTACATATTTACTCAAAGGACCATCAAATTATTGTGGACCCCTGATGCAAACCATGAAAATTGTATTATGTGAGTAGTCACAGAAAATGTCCAAAGAAAAATAAAAATTTAAGTCAGAATACACAAGAGATTGGCAATTTTATGTACCAATAGATTTCAAAAACCTAAATTAGCATTTCTCTCTGCTGGCATACCTTTTACAAATTGTGTATGTAACTATTAGTTGTGATTTTTTTTGGATCCTATGACTTAGATTTTTTCATTTTTGAAAATATTGAGTTTAAGTTGAGTTTTCTAGGTTGAAATTTATGATTCAATAATTATAATTATTGAATGTGATCATAATCTCCAGAAAATGTTGGATTCTGTGTGGATTCAAAGGGATATCAGAAATCTATTATTAAGCGTAGGGGCATGAAATGCATTTTAATATCAGACTTCAAAAGTAAGCCAAATACAAGTATCAGATTTTAAGTTCAGAATTTCGAAGATAAACCGTGGACATGAGTTGTCAATCATATTTATTATAATGTCTCATTTACCATAAAACCAGGATATTTGTATAATATATACCAGATATCAGTTATTTATCACAACTTTAAAGACGTTTAAAATTAATTTTGTTTAATTTCATTACACATATTTTTAATTTCATTCAACGACTCAACAATTAAATGAGCAAATTCTTTTGAATTCTAAAAATTATGTTTTCATACAATCAATATAAAAAATAATATTAATTTTAATAATAATACTGGTATTCTCTCCACAATTTGCCAATCCTCTAAATCAGGGGTCCTACTCCTTTAAATTTTATATAATTTGTATAATTAAATTTAATTTTCATTATTTTAATGTAAACTATAAATTCTTGTAGATTAAAATTCTACACGTTTTTTAATCTAAAAAAAGGTAATTAAGGTTTTTGACCCTGAATGTCTCAATTTAGAGAGAAAGAATTTAATTAAAACATTACTTTCAAAAAACTATATTAAAAATTGGGTTTTTTATATATTATCCAAAATTATACGACTCTCAAAATTAATAAACCATAGAGAATACTGCATTTCATATAATGTTTACTAAAATGTCTAATTCCGATTACATGTACCAGAGCCGAATCTACTAAGCTCTAAGCCATCCGAAAATAAAATATAGACCCGCATTTTTTTTACAAATGATACGTTCGTTCAAATAGCCCTAGCCACATAGACAATGTTCTTGACTGGAAATTTTAAATTTAATACACAACAAAGTGTTTTTTACACTTTTTTAATAATAAATTTGGAAAAATGAGGCCACATTTTACCAAACTTTCATCGAGGCCTCCGAAGAAGGTCTTGCGTGGAAAAGGTCCGGCACTGCATGTACACTGGACAATGTACACATTTAGTAAATTTTTTAAAATATTAATCTGATTAGCACATTTACAATAGTGATACGTAGAGTTGACGCTCTAAAAGTGATAAATTTTTGGAAAATCTTGACTTTTGAGAGCGTCGACTTTATAAGTAAACGTATAGTAAGTAAAATTACTGTTTCGGTGCAACTAATTCTGGAAGATACATGGAAAAAAAGAGTATAATTATTTGAGTTTATATATGACACTCCGTATCCACCATGTGATACCTATTTAATTGCATTCAAATTATCAAATTCAGTGGTTCCCAACTTTTTTGATTTTAATTCTTTTGTAAAAAATATTTTTTACGGTTTGATTCAAAAAAAAGGGGATTTTTTAAGTTTCGTAAGTTCTCGTAAAACGTGGGCCACGATTAGAGATTTGATATTTGGGAAACACTAAACTAATGTTCGTTTATTATAAAATATTTTTTAAAATTACCGGTCCAAAACCACCACCAGGTGATACGCTAAATTCTCTTCTATCAACAAATTTTCGTTTCACCATTATTGGGGTCTAAATTTATATGCTTATATTTACAGTCATTATTTTCTATATTTGTCATTATTTATATCAACGATGGGCATTGCCCATTGGGCAACCTACAGTCCGCATATTTTTTTTAAAAAATTTTCAATGTTTAATAAACTTTGTTTATCGATTTATTTTAATCGAATTTTATATTATATTAGATTGACTGTTATGTACAACGTACAAACAGGACCTAGCTCTGCCGAGGGCACATTTTTAGTATACTTAAAAAATAAATTCACGTTGAAAATCTAATTTAAAAATCCTACTATTCACTATTATCAATCCTGTAAAGGAGTGGTCCCCAAATTTGTGTCAGGTGGAACCATAATATCATATTACCTTTTACTTGTTAAAAATATTGGTTAATAATATATTTTACATTATTTTTCAGCGGGAATGCGAAGATTTCTCGGGTTGAACTTTTGTATTTATATCAACTGGAATAAGCTCTATCCGAATAATTTTTTTTTTAATTTTTGAATACTGAATTATTTCAAATTTTTTGTTTTAATAAAATATTTCGGAAAAAAAATATATGAATACTAAAATGCTTTTTTGACTGTAAAGTCGTCACTTATTCAAATTGAAATTTTCTGTGTGTATTAACATGATACAACTATAACACCTATAAATTTTTTGAAATTCTAGGGCTGTTTTCATTAAAAAAGAAAAGTAATTTGTGGTTTTGACCCTGAACATATAATTTTTTTAAATTTAAATTTATGATGTTTATGATTTTATAATCCGTATCAGCTTATATATTTTTTTAAATTCTCCAACTCGTTTGATTTTCAAAAAAAGGGACAATTGGGGTTTTTGACCCGTAAGATGTGAGTTTGGGAGGTTGAAATTTATCTTATTATACGTCCCGGAAAAAACTGTAATTGAAATGTGGACTTTATAAAATTCTAAGACTACACAAACAAAAATCGCGTAGGATATTATATAAGTTAGGATATTAATTTTTTGTAAAACCGAATTTATCAGAAAAATATTGGTAAAGCGATTTTTTTCCTTAAGGGTTGGTAAACGTTTCATAAAATTTTACTAAATTGAATAAAATATGCTAAAAATTTATCATTTACCATAACCATCTAAAATTTCCGTATTCACCCCATGGGGTGATTGGTCACTCACAGTTGTATTTGATTAAATTTTATTTAGAAAGTTGCGTGCGGCCTTATTAAATTAATAAATTTTTAAATTCAAAAATTTTAACTGATTAATCGGTTATTACCGGAAAAATATAAAATAATCTCGCGGTACAACTCTAAAACTCAGACGACACTGTTAAAAACACAGTACAATGTGCTTGAATATCCCAAGTCGTAATTACATTTTGCATGTTTCATTTTCACGTTAATATAATTGATTATTCATAGGGCGATTTTTTTAAACCTATAAAAACAAAAAAATTTAACTTACAAATCAAATTTATTGAACTTTATTAACTTTTGGAAAAAAAATTCACGTAGTGTTGTTTTTTTCGTTAAATTTTTTTCTGAACAGTGATGACATCTCTTATTCGCCCTAATAATAATATTTCTGGGGTTTTGTCATCTGTAGCACCGTTATATAAATTTTAAAACATAATTGTATTGCCATTATTAGTTAATTCTGTTGTAGAACAAGCAACGTTGTCTTATATCCGTAAATATCTAATTCAGGGTTTCACAACCTTTTTTAAATTTAGTACCCCGTTAGTCATATACACTATTTCTAATACACCTGTAAAAAATTAAAAAGTGGTACACTAGATACAAAAGGTTTCCGATCGCTAATTTAAGTCTTAATAAAGATGTATAAAAAGTGTATTATTTGTTGTAGTACAAAAACAAATATTTTATAATATTATCTTTTAAAACAATTTATTTGTTTTGTTTTGTTTAATTATTTTTAATTGTAGCATCAAGAGTATAAATGACCATTTGTCCGTTCATATTACTTGTAATATTTTTACAATCTGAGGTGTTTCTAATGTTCCGATCATAGTATTAATGTACTTATATCTATTTAAATCAATTTCATCCATAATCCATAGATTAATTTATTAATACAATAATTTTTTATTCTCTCCATTTTCTTCAAATACAAATCATCAATTTTATTTCTGCAATTGCTTTCAAATAGCAAAATTATTCCCTTTTTTTTAAATATTGTTCTTAACTTGACGTTATTTAACTTTTTAGAGGTATGTCCGCAGATAGAAATGCTTCCGCCATTTCTGTTGCAAAGTCATTCGATGTTTTAATTGAACTTCCAATACTGACAATATGCACACAACTCTTATGCTTGGCTAATTTGCGGTGTAATTAAACAAAACTTAATTTTGTAAAAGTAACATTTCACACAAAATAAATTGTCGTCATTCTTAGTAAATTCACTAGGGTAAAGTTTGGTATATTGTAAACTTTTTCATATTTAGATTTCGCATATTTTGGCATGCTTAAAAAAACATTAACCATATAAAAGTATTGATAAATTACCTGTATTGTGAATAGAAATAAGTTAAGAATAAATAAAAACTGCTTTTAGTGAGTGATATAAAAATTAATAATAAGTTTATTTACTACAATCATGCATAAAATAAAAGTACAAAACAAAACGAAAGTGTATAAAACAAAATTAATGTTTGAAAATATAATTTAACTTTTAAAAATAAAATTTAACTTTCGTAAAAATATTATTTAACTTTATTAACTTAATCAAATTTTAATTAACCAATTAATACACGTAAAATTAGTATCATTGTGATTGTAATTTGATGCTTATGAACATATCAAAATTTGCCCTAGTTAAAAAATAATCGCCCTAGTTATTAGTTATACACTAAAAAACCTGTGAGGTAGAAAGATTCCAAGGAAGTTTGGGTTGAAGTAGAGCTTCGTTTAAAAATGGTGAATCCATTTTCAAATAACGAGACATGACATAAAGACAAAAGAGGTGTCGATCAATTCCTTTACCAGTCATACAATCTTGGTACATCCTTTGGTGATTATCTGTTGCTTTTTTAAAAAGATTATAACAAACTTTCAACTAATAACAATTTTAAACATAAAACAATAAAAGATTACTGGCTGTTTATGAACCATGGCCATTACAAAATCTACAGATTCTTTGGTGCAACTTCGACATGTTTCTGTACGGCCTTCTGCAAATAACCTCGTCATACTAGCTTCATAAGTATTACAAAAAGCTCCAAAATGCTAGATTCGAATTTACATTACATTACATTATTTACACGTTAATTTACCTTGTAATACGAATATTGCAGTGCCATTTGAATAAAAGCGTCTGGGCTAATATTAAATGATTTTACAGTGTTGACGCCCACAGCATCATGACGTATGACGTACATGTCAGTATCATCAATTAAACTCTGTGAAATATTAAAACTTTGGGTAATATAATTTGTCAACTAAATAAATTGTTTACATAACAAATCGGATTTACCTTTTCATCAATTTTCCAATGAATTCTTATAGGTCCCACCTCTGGTGCTTCAGCTTTACCAAAGCAATGTCCATCGGTATCATATCTAATAACTTTTAAAATATCAATAAATCAATACCCTTTAAAATAATCTTCAAAAATAATGGTTTCTTGCATTTGTGCTGCTATAGGTGCATCGGCCCTATATAATTAATAATTTTAATTTAAACATTTTACCATGAATGTTCTGCCACGAATCCAATCTAAAATATTATAAACATTATAAAATTGAATAAAACTTGCGTATCTTTAAACACAATGTAACAAATTGATTTATCGAACCACCTATCGTATCCTTTACCGTGTAGACATAATTTTGCATATCGAGTATAATAGTCATTTCCAGTCTAATTTAATTAAACAAATTTTTTTTATTTTACCGTCCCATCTAATTGACACAGTTCGTCATCCAAAATTAAAACAAATGCAGCCTAAAAATGTAAATATTAATATTGTATAATATTTTATATTAATTTAACCTTTTCGACACAAGCAAGCGTATAACTGTTCACATCGTTAGTTAGCATGTGTTCCCGTGCATGATACCATACATCTCTATTCCCAGCTGTAAGAGAACCCAATTTAAGCTCACTGTCGTTGACAGAGTCGGTATCATTTAAAATTTTATCTAGCATCAATTCAATCTGTGCTGCAGAAAACATATTTCCATTGCAATGATGATAAGCGTATATTTTGTAATACCTACCCGCATGGATAACAACAAAATGTCTACTGTCTTTATAATGAACAATTTTATCTTTAGTTTTGCCGGGTATTCTGGTTGTATTAAACGTTCTATCATATTGTGATGAACAAAGTGGCACACCAAATTTTATCAACTAATTTTAATACAACATTTTTACATGCATATTAAAATAACATACCGGTTCCAAAGATTCACTCACAATAGACCTTCTGTAGTTAAATAAATTTATTACTAAACTTGCCGCTCTAGCTGACTGATATTTAGTTAGATTATGATTTAGTGACGCCTATATTATTGTCATTTTAAAAAATAATAAATTTACTGTTCCATAATAATTAGAGTTGATCATAATTGGATCCCGATTTGATAAATATACATATTCTTCCCACCAGTCGGTTACCTACATTAATATTATATCGAATCATCAATTATTTTTTTACATAATTTATAGAAACAAAAGCTTTAAGTTTCAAATATAATTGGATTTTTCGTCCATGTCCGTTTTTGAAATCATTTGCTAATTTTGTGATCTCATCGTAGTCTTCTTCCGACTTTAAGTGTTTTACTGATAGGAGATACTAAAAACATGTTTACTTTTTATAAAATCAGTTAAATCATGTGACAAATCTTGAATCTATAATTATAATTATACTTTTTTCTAGTCTTAGAATTTTTAAAAAAATTACAGTTGATACAGCTATATCCAGTTAACCCACTCCAAAAAATTCAATCTGAATTATTTTTTTTATTTAGAAACTATTTTATTATTATCAAGAAAGTAATACATTTTGATTATACGTAAAAAAATTATAAATTATTTTTATCTTATCTTAAGTCCACATGCTATACAATACTATATATATTATACTATATAAATTATGCTATACGATTTTTGTTTGTATGTATGTACTTATATAATCATAGCATATTATAATATACTATGCAATATTTGTTTGTGTTATCGTTTATTGAAATAACTACCAGTCTTAGAATTTTATAAAGTCCACATTTCAATTACAGTTTTTTCCGGGACGTATAATAAAATAAATTTCAACCTCCCAAACTCACATCTTACGGGTTAAAAACCTCAATTGTCCCTCTTTTTGAAAATCAAACGAATTGGAGAATTTAAAAAAATATATACAGTCGTTTCTGTACAATATGAATGTCAAGGGACCGGATATTTAGAATATTCATAATAGAGTTGGTTGTACAATATGAATATGAATTAAGAATGAAGTGAATATTAACACAAATGTATATGTATTTATTTTTGCAATGGAAAAGTTTTTAATTTTATTGCAATTTTCAATTTTTTCTTTTATAAGATCTGGTTTCATCACAGTTAAATATGTCATCATTTCTATATTTTTCTACAGCTTCAGAAAATAATTCTTTCCATTTTTTTATTTTAGACTTGCTTACTAATTTTGATTCTCCTACATTTTTTTTGATTTAATGGAATTTCTGATTAAAAAAAAAATTTAAACAACCAGTAGAGACTTTAAAATCGTTCAAATTCAAAAGACTGGCAATTTCCAACGCCATTTCTTTCAATATATTGCCACTTATACTTATATTTAATGTCCGTTGACGTTGAAACCACTGATTCAATTTTCATAGATTACCTTAGACAAGGTTGTCTCTTCTGATTCAAATTTAAATTATTACAAGTAAGGATTTCTTCGCGATTTTTTAACGACTTATTTATCAAAGCTACTAAAATTGAGTGTTTAGTGGCTAAATGTTTTTGAGATCAATTTGAATATTCGTCAAACAGTTTAATCATCTTTATTTTATCATTTATCGAAAAATCTTCTTCTTTTCAAATTCAAATTCATATTGAATGGTTACTTTTCTGAAATTTATATTACGTGATAGAAAATTAATACAAATTTATGTTTATTTACACAAATTCATATTCACAGTTTGTTATTCATATAAGCGTGAATTCATATTATACAGTATTCATATTGAACAGAAACCACTGTACGCTGATACGGATTTTAAAATGATAAACATTATCATAAATTTAAAAAAATTATATCTTCAGGGCCAAAAACCCAAATTACCCCTCTTTTTTTAATGAAAACAGCCATGGAATTTCAAAAAATTTACAGGTGGTATAGTTGTATCCTGTTAACACACAGAAAATTTCAATCCAAATAAGTGACGACTTAATATTCAAAAAATCATTTTAGTATTCATATTTATTTATGTATTGGGAAACACTGTTATAAATGCTCAAAATTAAGTTCACATAAAAAACGTTCATTATGTGAGGTGTTCATGTTGAACAGGATGTTCAGTGACTGTAAAGTGTATAGTGTACAAATACAAAATAATGTTCAAATAAAACAACCATTTTAAAGTTGCTATTTACAATTTAAAATGGCACCATAAATTGTAGTAAATGTTAAATAATTATTTAACATAAAAAAATATTAGACATATACCAAACTACTCGATTAAAGGATAGAATATACGAATGAGTAATATATCATGTATAATATTTTATATTGATTATTAATGTTAATAATAATATTTAATTACTCTATTGATTGTGCTTTCGAGAGAAGGAACCGGTAATCGAGGTAGAGAATGTTGATAACTATTTAATAGTGGTTTTTTTGGAACCAAATATTTAACCACGCTGAGAATTAAGAACCAAATTTTAGTTTTTAATGATGGTTTAACTCCGTGTTTTGGAATTTGGTAAATCCAATCTTGATATGAAAAAATCTTTCGTAGAATGAATCTAACCATAATAATGGCTCCAGCCCACATAGCAGAGGCATAAATCGCCCCAGCACTATATTTTAACACTGATGCTCCACAATACTTTGAAAATCTAAATTTATAATGGTAAAAATGTCGAATATAATATATTATACATCAGACGGATAGACAATGTCCATTGCCCATCCTTAGATTGTGAACCCATTTGCAAATTATTTATATTATTTTTTCATTTTTGACGACCCAATTAAAATATTTTGAGATCAGATTTGTTCATTTGGGGACTAGGATAATGGTAGCCATCCTGTTAAAAAATTTTAGCGAATTTATGATATTCTAATACTTTCACAGTGGGTTGAAAAGAAAGTAGATTTTTTATGTTAAAATTTTTATATTGAACAGCACTGCACAATGTGCATTTTGTTAATGTCATAATTTTTTAATATCTACAATAATAATGTTACATTATTAATATTTCAAAAATTTCAAAATGTCTCGTGTCAATCACTATCATTAACACTGAACTAGGGTGAACAAACAAACTGTAGGATAAAAATAGTCCATTATAATTTTATTGAATTTTGTCAAATTATACTTCACAATTCAATTATTGTTACGTTATCACAAATTTAATCTTTATCTAATTTAGCGTTTCTCAACCTTTTTTTCATTTGGACGCAATTAGAAGCAATTTAAAAATTTTGTAGTAAAATTTTTATATTTTTTGGGTGCTTACTGAATATCGTATACTATACTATATGATAATTAATAACGGCAAAGAAAACCTGAAAATTTAAGAAAAAAAGTTGTTTCGGGACAAAAAAAAATATGTTACTGCCCCTCTGTGAAATGATACTATCGTTTTGAATTTTTTGCTGTGTGCGTTGAGAAAAACTGATTAAGTGACTTGGCAATGTTTCATTTCAATTTCAATTGATAATAACGTTATTCTGTTCCAATTGTTTTTAAATCAAAATTAATTAAATTGGCGAATAAATGTTAATTTCAAATTTACATTTGTATTTACTTTGGAAAACAGTAAATTGAATTACAATTACGTGTATATATTAAAATGCCATAAATCGGTGATTCCTAAACGATTTTGATCTTTCAAATATTATCTTCAATTCGCTTTATTCACTTTCGCTTTTTTGTCACTTTTAATGGTAAAATGATAAATTATCAATATTTAATGATTTTTCTAACTTCTCTATCAAAATTCAAGCTTGACAGGCCACTACATTATGTTGATTTGAATAAATATTGATACTGTCAAAATATAATTTTAAAAGTAGCTTTAAAGTTTCATATAATGACTGATAAGTAAGACAAGCAAAAGTTAAATAGTTTAAAATTTCCAACATTATGGTACCAATATCGTCCATATTAATTGGTTAATTAAAAAAATATTTTGTCAAATTGAAATTTTTTTGTTCGAACTTTAAATTTCTATAAATATAAATATACAGTAACAGGCTGTTACTAACAGCCTAATATATGTTAGCTCCATTTGAAGAACCAGTTATTTTGCTATTTCAAGTAAAGTCAAGAATTCATTTAGAGAAAAATCCACTTTTAACTTTTAATAACCCTTTAGAGAAAATTTCACTTTTACCAGCCTTTTAGAGAAAAAACCATTTTTACCAACCCTATAAAGAAAAATCCAAATTACAAATAAATAAAATATCAATTAAAAAATTTACTTTTACAATATTAATCTACACCAGGGATGTTCCTTTGATATTTTAGACATAATTTTGAGATTATAGTTTTGATTCGTTTCTATTTCATTTCTGCGAAGTCACATAAAAACACTGTTATTATGAGAAAAAGTAAGTCAACTTAACAAGCAAGTAATTTGTTAAAATTCCAATTTTAAAAATTCGGTTCAATTTACTGTATCATAAATTATTATAACGCACATTTTAGTTAGCACATTTTGTAATAGTTTAAACATTTTTTGTTAGTTTTTAATTATATTATTTTAATTAATCACCCATGATAAATTTTTTTTGAAACGCGATAATCTTGAAAAACTATAATTTTTTTCGTTTAGAGGGCGATAGTTCAAAAAAGGCTGAGAATGCCTGATCTACACAGTAGATTCTACAGTCACATTATACCTCAAACTTGTACTTTATATTTTATTGTTTATCTTGGCCCCCTTGTATTTAGAATAATATTTACAAAAAAAAATAGTAAAGAATGGCTATAAATTTCGTGTATTTCTCTTTAACACTAGAAATAATCTGTCATTATGAGTCATACTGATTTTAGGTAATTAAGTCTCAGTGAATAAGTTTCAATTTTCATAATATAAAATTGCATATATCATGAACATATTTTTTAATAAACGGTTAAAAGTGAATTTTGAGAATATTTTATTACCAAAAATTAAAAGGGAGGGTTTTTTAAATTATTATTTAACCAAACCCCTGAAGGTTAATTTTCAGATTATATTCTTTACCAAACCTTAAAAGAGAGAGTTTTTGAATACTTTTTTTAATCAAACCCTTAAACGGGAATTTTCAAATTATTTTTTTACCATATCTCCAAAGGGAGGGCTTTTTAAGATTTTTTTTAACCAAACCATAAAGTGGAATTTTTAGAGTATTTTATAACCAAACCTTACTGGGTGGTTTTATTAAGATTTTTTTAACCAAGCCTTGAACGGGAAACTACATAGTATTTTTTAACTAAATGCTTGAAAAGGAATTTTCAAATTATAATCTTTATCTAACCTGAAAAGGGAGGTTTTTTAAGATTTTTTTTTAAGCGAACCCTTGAACAGCAATTTTCTGATTATATTATTTACCAAACCTTAAAAGGGAGGGCTTTTTAAGATTTTTTTTAATTAAAGTATAAAATGGAATTTTCACATTATATTTTTTAACAAACCTTGAAGGTACGGGTTTTTGAACATTTTTTTTAATCAAACCCTTGAAGGGGAATTTTCAGATTATATTATTTACCAAACCTTACAAGGGAGGGCAATTTAAGATTTTTTTAACCAAACCATAAAGTGGAATTTTGAGATTATTTTTTTACCATACCTTAAAGGGGTTTTTATTAAGATTTTTTTAACCAAGCCTTGAAGGGAAGTTTTTAGAGTATTTTTCAACCTAACTATTGAAGTGGAATTTTTAGATTATTTTTAATAAAAATTTTATATATTATTACATTTTTACAGATCGTTAAAGTCATATTATATATACGTGAAAAGTATATATTTTGATCAAAAAAGATTCTATGGAACTGTAAATTAATATAAACCTCAATATAAATATGTAAAAACTGATTTAAAAAAACATTTTAGTTAATTTAGTGGTTATTTTGCGTTGGATTTTCGATTCTATAATTTTAATTTTATGTTTGTCATCAGAAATCATTAAAATTGATGACCAGTAGTCATTGACCACTATATTAAAATGACGATTCAAATTGTTTTTTTTTGAGATAATTTAATCAAATTAAAAAATATTGAAGGGTCCATTAATTAGCTACCTTTTACACATAACTGATTCGTTTGTTCAAATCAGCCGCCATAGAA
Source organism: Intoshia linei (assembly GCA_001642005.1). Lineage (NCBI taxonomy): Eukaryota > Metazoa > Orthonectida > Rhopaluridae > Intoshia > Intoshia linei. The sequence goes on along the minus strand of LWCA01000161.1, from coordinate 28,313 downwards.
AAATTTTAATTTTAAAATATGTAAGTTGACAAATAAACTGAAAAAATGAAAATAATGACGGATAAACATTCAAATGACAAACAAATCGCTGGAATATTGTAATATTTTATTAAAATTTTATATTAACAAATAATATAAATAAATATTAATGTTTTACAGAGCTATATACACCACAAAAAATGTGACATAAATGCCAACGATTCGTTGCCTTTATAGTTTTTACTAAAATTGTTTCGTCACGTTATGTAGACTGTACAGTGTACACTAGGGGTGTGATTTTTTATACTTTTTTTCTTCTTTTCACGATTATCATAAAACTATCACACGCAACTTTATCAGTATTTGGACCTAATTTATAAAATTTTGGAACACCCCTAGTGGACACCTATTCTATGATCATCTGATGTATAATCAATTATTCAAATTAATTAACAATTGAAATATATAATTATTGCTGGATTAAATACCAGGTTAATTAATTTTATATTTAAAAATTACAATGTTAATTTATTTTCAATAAGCTTTATCGCTCCAAATGATACATCTCTGTTAATGTGCTGCATTGATGCCACAAAACCAGTAGATAAAAGTAAAGTTGATGGAGCAAAAGGAAATGAATTATTTCTAATGCGATTCTAAATAAAATTAAAAAATTTTAATCCATAATAGTAAAACTAGCTTACTCTAAATGTAGCATAATCTCTACAAAGAGATCTCTTGGATGATGCAAATAGTTCAATGAAAGCATGATTATTATATTTTAATTTTGGCCCCTCCGGAGTAATTGAAAAAGAAAATGCAACGGCCGAGTGTGCTTCAGCCATACGTTAAATGTAATCCTGAAACCTGTTTAATTTATTTGGTTTTAGAAATCAACTATTGACACTGAATCTTTAAAATTTGCATTCATATTTTTGTAACTATTGAAACATCCTGGAACTTGATTGTTTGGTTACTTTATCCCAGATACAAATAAATGGAAATTGATAATTATTAAAATTGTATATATGATTGATTTCTTTACCTAATAAATGTATAATAGTAAATAATTATAATTTTTTATTGGTACATTTTTAATTGCAGAAAATATGTATAGCTTTAATTCAAGTTTAAAATTTAAAGCATGCAAAATTGATTATACTGTACCAATTATCAGCAAATAAAACCAAAATACCAGACATAGTTCAATACAAGTTCAGTGAACTTTTATCTATATTGAGTCTGTAATGGAACGTACTTAATTATGAATTGTACCCAAAATGTCAGTCTTCATTTGTACTAGTATTGATTAACCTCAGAAATATATACATTTTTTTATCAACTTTGAAATTTGTGAATTTTGGTCAAATATAGCAAAATTCTACTCACAACTATTACACTTTTAATTTTAATTTTTTCATTTGTGTATTAATATCAAAAACTTTTATCACCTACACTATAAAGACAACTATCAAGAAATTATAATAATAATTGTAATTAAAAATTATTATTATTCCTATTTTTATAGTTTAAAAATTTAAAATTTCGAAAAACAATATTATTAGTAATAATATAATAAATTATTTAAATAAAAATAAATACTTTATTACACAAATATATAAATAAATTTATATAACATAATGTAATGTAATTATGTAGTAACGGTAAATAAAGAAAATAATGAACATAAATAGTCTTGAGGAAATTGAAGAAATGGTCGATAATTTACAGAAAGAATTAGATATTATCGGAACAAGTAAATACATTGATTCGGATGATGGTTTGAGTGCAGGTGAATTATCAGAAAGCGAGTTCACGAAGCTTAGAATTAAATCAGAAATTGATGGTAATTTTGTTGTAATAATATAAAAAACGTAGTAATTATTTCCGCATTTATTTTCGTATATTTATGTTAAAAAAATTACACTATGATTATTAGATATACATTGTATATTATACAAATAATAATTATAATTATTTATTATGTTGATATTAAAATTTCAGCTTTATTCTTTTTCTATCATTTCTATTTTAAACTTTAATATGGATTCCATGGGTGTTTACTGAAATTTGGGAAGGTTTACAAGTATACTTATTACATTTTAAAGTTTTTAGTTAACAGTTCAGTTATTTTTATACATTTTTAGAAAAAAAACGAAAGGAATTTTTTCAATTTGCAGGCATTTATTCAGTTAAAACTGGTATAAAATAAAAATGTACCACAAATTAATTTACACGTAATTGATAGTTTTATTACCAAGAAATAGTGAAAGGGTTAAAAATATATCTCTCATTTCTATGGACAATAAATACAATTATGTATGTTATATATACTATATATACGTAAAGCATTCTCAACCCTGTACACGCTGTGGATCTCTTCAAAATTTTTCATTTGCCATGGACCCTACCATAAATCTACGTAAATTTTTATTAAACAGAAATTCATTTACTAATAATTTTTAACGAGCAATGAGTCGAGAAATACGGCAATGTTCAGTACTAATTAACAACTCAAAATTTAAACTATTACGTTAACATTTAATTTAATTTAATAAAAAACGTTAGAAGTGTGTGATTTTGTTATGGAATAATTTGTCGACTTCTGGGGTCCACAGAGACCGCATTGAGAATGGTTCATATAATTTATGTGCAATACACATTTGTGCATTAAGGCTATTCCATTTTTCTATTATAAAAATGACATATTACCAAATTTGAATAGCCCTATTGTGCATGATTATCTTACTAAATGTTTAGAAAAAAAAAATTGGAACTAAAAAACCAAAATTTGTAGAAGTATGTTTTTAATTTTCAGTTCAATCTTGATTATGGTATATTATGTCGTATATTATGTATTATATATGTACATTTTTAACGATTTTACTTTATGTAAGTAAGGATTGATAATTTTATATTACCTAAATTCAATGTAAAAAGCGCATTAAACATCACTTACATTAAAAAATTTTCGTAACCTTTTTAACATACTGCTGATTATTTTTAAAATGGAAGGTGGTGTGACTAAGGTCCTTGACGTATACATTGGAAGAAAATTGATTAAAATGAAATAAATACATTTCTAGTTATTTGAATGGCCTGGTATTTATAAAGACAAACCTACTGAATTGCCAGGTGCCAACATGTGTCAAATCATGGAAAAAGCACTTGATTCATTTTCACAACTGAAAAAAGAAGTACATATATTTTAAATATTATTATGTTAATTAATACATGTAGTTTTAAAACAGTTTTTTAACCCGGGAAATATAACTAAGGATTTACGTTATACATTTTTTTCGATTTCCAACCCTGATATTAACAATACATTTGACCAATAACTTGTATGATTTTGATAATTATTTACTTTTTATTAAGATAAATTAAATTTTCGATTCGGTATTAGATGGGATTTAAACCTGTTCAACCGGGTTTTTAAACTTCAATGGACCATTGATTATACAATCATGTATTATAATCAATATTTATTATTTTTCATGAAGTTTAGATACCCAATTCCTTAGTATCACTAAGGTTTGGTGTAATTGATTTATTCATTTTGATGAAATAATAGGTCCTATTATTAATAATTAATCAATAATTAACTACTATTAATTAACATAATTTAAATATAATATGTAAATATGGATGTAATTGAGATAATTTAATTGATCAGAATGTTAGAAATTTGTTAAATTTACTTATAATGACTTGAGTATACTGTTGGAAACACTTAAAAAATGTCTTCAAAACTTGTATTAGGTTGAAACTTATTTATATATAGTAATAGTAAAAAATTACAAAAAAATGAAAGTGCGCCACCAAATTCGTAAATTACATTTTTTTAAGAATCTTGATTTATATTGTTCTAAAGTATTAAATCAAAGTACTGAAAACTATTAGAATAACCATTTTTTAAGTGTCTTGTCCGCCAAATAAAAATTATTTAATTATTAATTCGACCCGCTTGTGTAAAAAGGATTCGACCAATAACCTTATCTTTAGTAAATAAAACTATTCACACCAAGTCAAATTCAGAACGAACGGTATGCATGCATGCATGTTGAATTATGATTATTATAAACATATTTTAATACTGTTGATATATCATGTTTATTTTTAGTTCAATTACAGAAATTATGCCTTAAGTATGCTAAAAATACCAGAATCATTATTTTTTGTAACGGTAATATTTATTGTATTTTTGACATTTTATTACACAACTTTTTAATAATTTTTGAGTCCTTTTATATTTTGACTCAAAAAATATATTGAATTTTATTAACCAAATATTATTTATATCTATTATTAAAATAATTTAGGATATGTTTTGGTTGATATTTTTGAACAATTATCAAAAAATCGAGGTATATTTATTCATTATACTACAACTAGGTTGACTGTTATGTATTACGTACAAACAGCATCTAGCTCTGCAGGTCAAATTTTTATTCTACAAAAATAATAAATTAATGTTGAAAATCTAACTAAAAATCCTAGTATTCACTATTATCAATCCTTTAAAGGGGGGTTCCAAAACTTGTTTGAGGTGGAACCGTCATATCACATTACATTTTACTTTAAATTGAATTATTCCATCTTAATTTTATTTTGTTAACATTTTAACGTAAACTATTTTAAAAACAATTGTCATCCCATTTTTTAATTTATTAGACAGAATGTGTGTATTATAATCTTAAAAATAAAGTAAAAACGGTAAAATCCTAAAAATTATCATAAATAGATTAGTGTTTTCATGCACCAGTGATGGAATACCATATGGACCACTTTGGCGACCCTCCTCAGATAAAACTACGGAAAGTTGTGATATTAGAAATTTAATTTTTAAAATTGATTGAAAAATTTAGTATACGGAAATGTCTCTATTCGACAGAATGTCTATAAATTACGTCAAATTTTTAAAAGAAAGTATGGATTATTCAAAATTTCGAAAACGCTTCATGAACGTAATTATATGAATATGAATATTTATGTTTACAATATTGACAAGGATTATGCATCATTTGTATCAACGACAATTTATGCTGCATTTTACAAATGTTTCCCAGATTCTTTTCGTTTGTTTAACGATGATTTCAAACAAAAATTGGCAAATTTTGTATACAATTCTATTTATGGTAGATTAATTGACTATTACTTCTAATGTGTATTTGATTAGGATTCAACCCATCAATTCAAACATGGTATCAATGGAATTACACTCATTTAGAAGGCAAAGAAACATCTATTCAAAATGGCAACATTAATTCGACAAATAAAATGGTATTCAGAATTTTTCATATCTACAGTATAGGAAAAATTATTATAAATTATTTATACATTTCATTAAATCCTTCAGCATATTATATATATATACGTTTAAAAAGTTATAGAACATAATTAAATTACTAACATACATCTGTTAAAAGTATGAAATGAATATTCAACAAATTGTCTAATCAGCAAGTATGAGTACATGCGCATTAAAATATTTCCATCGTATTATTGTAATAATACTTAATGCGCATTTTTTCTAGTTCATTTTATAAAAAATAATTTTATTATGGGGAAAAAAGCAGATATATTGCCCGAAACCAAAATTCACATAATTTCTTTACTTGAGCACTCGCCGCATACACAGAAGGAAATAGCAGCTATGTGTAGTGTTTCTGAGTCGACAGTGTCAGAATTAAAAAAAACTCAAAATTCATATTTTGAGTCTAATAGAACAAAAAAATGTCGGCGTAAAAGGATAACCCACCAGAGAACAGATCGAAAAATAGTACGAGTGTCCTTAAAAAATTGTTCTATGACTAGTTCTGCAATATCCTGCAATTTACAAAGCGAATCAATTTATTTATCAAGAAAAACGATAAACAACAGATTGCTAGATGTCGGTTTAAGATTATATGCAAGACGAAAAAAACCCTTACTAATAAAAAAGATACAATTGACAAGGTTAAATTCGCATAAAAATTGGAATACAGACAGCTGGAGTAAGGTAAATGATAAAAATAATGTATATATTTATTATTACTGTATATAATAATTTTTTTATTGTAATAGATATATGTAATAATTTTGTAATTTTTAAGGTAATTTGCTCTGACGAATCAATGCTTACTACAATGGATAATCGATACAGAAAAGTTCGTAAAAAATCAACAGAGGCATTCCGAGTAGATTGTATGGCACGAACGGTAAAATTTCCTACCAAAATAATGGTTTAGGGAGCAATTTCTGTATCCGAGCCCGGTCCAATTTTTGTTATTGAATGTATAATGAATCAATACAAATATATTGACACTCTCAAAAGTTTTTTGAACGATCGTCCAAATTGGTTCAATAAAAATACTCATATTTTCCAACAAGATTTTGCTCCCTGTCACACTGCACGGTCGGTTAAATCTTTTTTTGATTCCAACCAATGGAAAGTATTACACTGGTCCAGTAATTTTGCAGATATGAATCCTATTGAAAACGTTTGGAAGGTATTAAAGGATGAAGTACATCAAGTTCATATTTCGTCAAAACAAGAATTAATTGACCGGACAATATGGGTTTGGAATAATTCGGACAAAATTCAATTATTATGCAAAAACTTAATAATTGGAATGCCAAGACGAATTCTTGATTTTATTGGCGGAAAAGGTGGAATTACAAAATACTAATGTTATTTTTGTTATTATATTTTAATTGATTTGTGATTTTTATTATTTTAAATACTAATAATTAATATTTTATGAGAATTTATAATAATTTTTCCAATACTGTATATAAAGTAAATCTAAGGTTTTCACAAAACAAATTTCAGGTTTCAGGGCGCCAGTCAAGAATTTTTCATCATAATAGTTCATAATAGTCAGGTTTATTATATTTTCAAAACATGACTGGTTTTTATTATTTCAGCGAATGATCAAAACGACCAAACACGAAATTATCATATCGCTTATTTTTTATGTTTACTAATTTTGGTAAATTTCAAATATAAATAATTGGAGACAGAATGTCTTCCCCTTCTAGAACGACTGGATTAATATTTAACTATATGTAATATAGATTTCAAATAATATTCTACCTCAATATGAAACAAATACATCTTTATTTGATGTCAATTCAAACAGTCCTCTTATTGAAAATTATATGAAACTAACCAAAAAGTATAAAAATGTTGGTACTGCCAATTATTTTAATTTTGTGGAGCAGACACCTATCAAGTATTATACTTAATATATTTTAGTCATTTTTTATTAACAGTAAAAATTCGGTGAAAACATATAAAAATGTTAGAAAAGAAATTCAACGAAATATTAAGAACATGGACAATGACTTGGACAAGTAAGTGATATTATTAATAATTTTCATTTTTATTCCAGTATGATTATTCATCTTATTACAAAGTACCTTTAATTTTTATTTAGAAAATTTTATATATTAACTATGTAAATACACATGTACTAAGATTACTACAAGAAATGTTCAAAAACTACATTCTTCACGTGATACATTTTTTTTGAGTGAATAAAAATACGTATATAAAAAAACACATATGAAGTTATAAACGGAGAACTACATTGTATCATGAGGTTTACGTAGTCTTCATCTATTATTTCTTTATTATATTAAACCAGGGGTGCACAACCTGCGGCCGTGGCTAATCCATGTGATCATAATGCAATACATAATGTACATCATTTTAATTTAAATTGAAAAGTTTAAATCAGATTTTATTCAATATTTATATCAAAAAGTTACATTTTTGACTTTGGCCACTTTCTCAAAATGGATTTAAACTTTCTCAGTGTCAAAGTAAATTTTGTGCGGCCGTAGTATCAATGAATAAAGTAACTTTGCGGCTTTATTGGTAGAAAGGTTGTCCATGTCAGTATTGAACAGTAAATAAGTAATTATTTAAGATTGTTATTATTTTTTACATATATATAAAAATCAAAATTTAGAATAAACCGAAAATATGAATGACTGTTTTTATCAAATCGAGTCTGATATGCTATATAACCGAGCTATTCCATACTAACTTGTAAATAGGTGTTAGAAAGTAAATTAGAAATTAATATAATAAACTGTTTTCCTCATTTTATTTTACAAATACAGTAGTTTCTCGTTTTATTAATAAATACAGCAATAAAATATCAATTTTTAAATTGTTGCTGAGTGAAATAATTGCGCTAATAATTAATTAATAATCATTTAATACTACTATAAATTAGTTCGACTATAATTTACTAAATTGTCTACGGGTCGCACATTCTATAATTAATAGCGCTGTTCTATAAGTAAGTAAACAAATATATTTTATCTACAATTGGAGATCATTAAAAAAAATTCAAGTGAATTAATGCTGCTAAAATTTATATTGATGTCCAATTTAAAAAAACAAAATTTAAATAACTGCACAGTGGTCCAGACATCGGCAAAACCTACAAATTAATTTTTCTAAATATATACTTTTTTGTGTGTATAACTTCAAGTTGATTTCTATACGACCACAAAAATTTACGTTTGAGTAAATATGGTTAATTACTTTGAAAATTATGAACGTTTGAATATTAAGTTTTATTTTATTAATTTATAATTAATTAGACATCACATAATTAAATATATTAATAGTTGATAAGTTTTTTTGAAAATAATTTACATGGACTAAAATAGCTCTTGGAATTGATTTAATTTAAGAAAATTGAACTTTTCAAGTCGCTTGGGGTTTTGGCTGAAGGTTGACAAAATATTTTTGAATATAAAATGTGAAAAGTCCTGAAAATCACGTTTACCATGGTTGTTGGGTTTGGTTTAATTATTTTGAGTTTCCAGTTGATATTTATTTTAATATCAATAAAGAATCCATTTTAATCTTGCCGTTAAAAATGATCAATTACGTTTCAACGTTCGGCCTTATTTATTCCTGGTTTGCTGTTCGGTTACTCCAAAAAGCGAAATTCACAAATTTGTCAAAAATGGGCTTCGTTTTTTTTTAAATTTTAACGATTCTCGATTCCGATTAATGGCCGACCGCTCATAATATAGAAATACAAAGCATGTATTTACTTTATATTCTGATTCGCGAAAAAACCTCAAACTCTATATCTACTAATTAAAACTAAATTAAATTATTTATTATTATACTGAGTATTGACAAAGTTTAACCAATGAGTTGATTAATTGTGGTAACATTGTCACTATTAATTCCACAATTCATCTGAAACAAAGTAAAATTATATTGTACGTAATATTACCAAATGATAGGAATGCAGGTAAAATGATTCCATAATTATATTACAAGAAGCACACTAAAGGGAAAACAAATTAATAACAAGAGTGTCCATATAACCTAAAAATTTCTATAATGAAAAATTAATTTACAAAATATTTCAGTTTCGGCATTATTTCCAAATGGGTATCGCTACAAATAATCTAAAAAAAATGAACACAATATAATAATATAAACCTTCATGACTTTTTTCTCAAAAAGAACAAATTTTGGCCAAGTAAAATCTATCATTAAAGCCATCATATCTTCTTTAAGCAGACTGAAATCATTAATGAAAGCTTGACAGTCAATATATGTATCCAAAATTGCTGCATATTCATCCCATTTAAGCATGTATTTAGAAATAAAATCTTTTAAACTCAGACAAAAATTGTCGTCTTGCAAATGTAATAAACACATATCATAAACATAACTCTTAATATATTATATTAATTACTCTATTTAGGTTCTAAACATGGGTGATTTGATAATTTTAAAATTTTAATCAAAAAGTCACCCTATTCAAAAATTAAGTTTAAATACTAGAAATAAGGATAAATTTTACCACATCAACATAATTTTTCAGGTCAGCACACCCCTAAAAATAAAATTTTTAAAAATAAACGTAAATAATTTCGTTATAGATTACATTCAATGTTTTATATGTAATTTGTGCTTGAAAGCCTTGTAAAATTATTAATAAATTATAATCTATTAATTACTTGAAAGCAAAAATAAGAAAATGATTTGATACATTACGTAAAATTAACAAAAAATTATAAAATGCGATAATATGTTTTGATTAACCATAGTCGTTAATCGTGAATCACAAATGCATTAGTCAGTTTTTATAGTTTATGACGCAATAACTAATACATTCATCTACACGACATATGTAATGAGTCATTGCTAATGACAAATGTGTCCAAATTATTATGGTTATGTAATAGATTATGATGTATAATTTAATCAATTATCATTGATACTTTTATTTAAAATTATTAACAAAGATTTACTACGGGGTAGACAATTTACCGTTCAAAGCAATGTAAATAATACTCATTTTATGAAATGCAATGTCTGTTCTAAAATTATTTAAAACACAAATTATAATATAGTTTTTCAAATTAATGAAATGAAAAAATGCAACTAAACTTTAATTTATTAAATTTAATTGGTATTACCTGGTAATATTACTTTCACAATGAAATTTTCATTTCCACGACTACAACGACTTTGGTTCGTTTACTATATTTGGGTGTACATTTTATTTTCTGAGCAATTGATTTTTAAACTGTAAATTGATTTTTATCTTTATTATTGTGGTTTTTAATAAAAACTTTTTATGAAGGTTAAGGCAAAATATTAATAAATAATGTACTATGGTTTTCAATGGAATTCAATGATCCTTAAAACACAAAATATTGAGTCTAGAAATATATTTTAAAAAACAAAATGTACACCTGAATGTGGTGAACTAAATTCATATAAAAGACTCGTTTAAAACGACAATAAAACAATATTCCGTTAAATAAATTTTATTTAATTTTATTATTTTTCTATATCAATTTCATAGCAGACAATTAAAAGGGTGTGCCCTGTTCGAGTAGTTACATGTGATGTCTATAAATTTAGATTAATTTTTTTATGAATACACCAAGTGTACACTAAACGCACATCATCCTTAAATATATGTGACTTCCTAATGATCATGATTTAAAAACTGTCCAAAATTTGTGTTTTTAAAAATTTTTACTCTTTATTTTAAAAAAAGGAAATTTGGGTTTTGACCATGAACGTGCCAATTTTTTAGTGCCAAAATTGACTTGGAATTTTTCTTTTTGAAATTTATGGACTGTAGGTAAATTTTCTCCATATATGATACATACAAACTTTGTATTACAAAGACATTTACATTTTTAGCACCTTTTACTTACAACAAAATTTACATGTCAATAAAAAACTAAAACAATTTTTTAAACAACATATCATAGTCCATGGCACAGGTTTATAATTATAATACTGATACATGTAGTACGATTTGGTATAATTATCCCAAAATACTATATATTCATGCACTAATGTAAAATTGTTGCACAATTGAAATGTGTCACCGTATGTAAAGTAGAACGAGTGAATATATATTTTAGCGTGACATAAAAACAAAAATATTTAAAAATGTGGATCATTTACGGATGAGAAGTTAAATAGTCAAATCCACAAATTCCAATACAAATTAAGATTAGTATAAAATTCTTACGCTAAGTTACATAAACAACATAAACAATTGCATAGAACCATCATTGTTTCGACAAACTTTATTTTATAGATGATCAATTTTACACATTTGATTTCGCTCAACCGAATATAAATTTTAAAAATTAGTAATAATAAGTCATTTATGGAATATGAGCCCAATGAAATGAAATACTTGACTGTAAGACGAGAGAGTGTGATTGATAACTCCTCACATACTAGCTGGGCATCTAAACGATTAGTTTGGGTTCCAGACACTCAACAAGGATATGTTTCAGCTTCTATTAAAGAAGAAAAAGGTGAAGAAGTTAAGATTCAGGTTTTAGAAACTGGCCGTTCTGAGTGGATAAGTAAAGACGATGTACAAAAAATGAACCCTCCAAAATTTAGAAAAGCCGAAGATATGGCTGAATTAACTTGCCTTAATGAGGCTGCTGTATTATACAATCTTAAGGAACGCTATTATTCTTCTCTCATCTACGTACTAAATTATATATTTTATAAAAGTTTTATAATAGACTTATTCTGGACTTTTTTGTGTTGTCATTAACCCATACAAAAATTTACCTATTTACAATGATCAAATTATCAAACTATTTAAGGGTAAAAAACGTCATGAAGTTCCTCCTCATATTTTTGCTCTAACAGATGTGGCATATCGTTCAATGATATCAGGTAATTTCTTTCTTTATATCATGTACACTATTATTTATTCATTTTGATAACTAATTCGATGGTGTGTTAAGTGTAACGCGAATATTGACGGGGAAAAAAGAATTGGAAGAAAGAGATCATTTTAAAATATACTCCCAACTGATATTTTTTAAGCCGGTCAGTTTAAAAATCAATGTTTTACATTAATAATAGATGAACAATTGAACTCTTAATTAGGACAGCTCGGGATCCATATTTTGGGCAGTTTATAGATGTTAATGTTTAGATTTTTTCAGGTTAACCATTATTTTTTTAATTGTGATAGTCATTATTTAGCTATTTTGTTTAGCAAATTCAATGCAAACAGCATGATTCTGATTGTTAGAATTTTTTAACAAATCTCTGCGTGACATAGGTTATAGTCCGATCTCAGTTTTATTTTATTATCAACTTGATTCTATATTTGTATGTTTATATTAATTTGTAATATAATACATTTCTGGTCACTATTTTCAATTATCGTGCCCCACAAAAAAGTATGATTAACCTACAGTAATGTACATTAACATACATGTTAATTTAACAACAGATGTGTTCAACTTTTTTGTAATGAATACTGAGTTTCTTTATCAGTACTTTTATTAGTTTTTCAAAATTATTTTTTAATAAATTTTATTTAAATATTTTACTTAAATTTTGCATAATTGCCAGATGTTGGGATTTTATCCCAAAGCCTAGACGACCGCTACACTATTATTTCAAAAATACCACTTTTAAAATTAAATTAAATTCACAAAAATTAATAATATTTTATAAAAAATACCATTTGAAACCTTTAGTGTAAAATTGATTTTTACTGATATTTTTTTGAAAAATCCACTTAATCCAACCCCAAAATAAAAAATGCAATGTTACTAACCCTTAAAGTAAAAATTCAATTTTACCCACCATAAAGGGAAAAATCTCATTTTTCCAATATTTTTTTGAAAAACACGATTTTACCAAATCTTACGACAAAAAACTTCTTATTTATATTTCTATATATATTTTCTATTTTTATACTTTATTTTGAGTTTTTAAAATTTAAAAAGTACTTAGTACCGTACGGAGTTGAACACACTAGTAACAACCACCCTCAGATAGTATTTTTTATTCTTTCTATCTTAATTATCAAAAATTTTCCCAATTTAATAGATCAAGCCAATGGGTGAGATGAAAATAATATTTGTACATAACAACCTTGTGACTCGTGAAAATTTTGTTAATTTTGATTATGAAAATTACTAGACACTGTTGACAGAAATTTAAATTTTGATAATAGTTTCACGGTCAAAATTTAATTACACATTTTATTTATTTAATTAATCATTTATTTTTTTAATTTGCATTTATTCCGCACCAGATCGAATGGGCGTTTTGTCGATATATGCTATTTTTAAATATCAACTCATTTATTAAAAATAATAGACCTTGACATGCTAGATGAAGGTTATGTAAATCTTCCACCCACATGCAGAACCCAACCTTTCGTACCGCCGTTTTGGGTTTCGTTTTTTTAAATTATTCATTTGAAAACCTTTTCTTGTTGTCTTTTTTTGAACAACATAACTATTTTGTGTGTCACATTTAAATTTTTAATCCAGATCGGTGGAACCGGCTGGGGCTATGTGACATTATGCATCATTTTTGATTTCCAGTCATCTGGTGCACGGTAGATTCAGCTCTGCCCGTCTGTATTGGATTGTATTGGATATCATGCATTAAATTATTTTTTATTATTTGGAGGTTGTACTTTGCCCATGTGTGTTTTAGAACTTATATTTTAAATGTTTATTTTAGATAATGAAAATCAATCTATTCTTTGCACGTATGTTCCTATTTTATTTTTTTGTAACAATTTTTTAGAGGTGAATCGGGTTCTGGAAAAACTGAAAACACTAAAAAAGTGATACAATATTTAACCTCTACGGCTGGATCAAAACTAATTTCCGATAATAATGATGTATTATTATCTTCTAGTATCAAATTAACCGAAAATTCCAAGGATTACTATATGGAGAACCAATTATTGAAAGCCAATCCAGTATTAGAATCTTTTGGCAATGCAAGAACCTTACGTAACAATAATTCGTCCCGATTTGGTAAATTTATTCGAATACGATTTGATGCTTCCGGTTTTATTTGCGGAGCTAACATTGAAACCTACTTGTTGGAAAAAAGTCGAACTGTTCGCCAAGAACGCGGAGAAAGAAGTTTCCACATATTTTACTATTTGTTGTCGGGTTGTCCTAAAATTGACCGAGACAAGTATTTGCTACAAGATATAAAAGACTATAAATTTCTCACAAATGAATCTAATGGTTTAAACATTCCTACGGCCTGTACAATTTCTGAGGACATGGAACTATATAAACATACCATTGAAGCAATGCGAATTATGCAATTTAGCCAGGACGAAATTGACTGTATTCATCGGGTCGTTTCAGCAATTTTATTATTTGGAAATGTAAAAATTGAAAGTGATAGAAATTCTGAAGCAGCTACATTGCCTGATGATACAGTGGCTCAAAAAATTTGTTATTTGCTGGGACTCAACGTAACTGAAATGGCAAAAGCTCTACTTCGGCCAAAATTAAAGGTTGGTCATGAATATGTAGTGAAATCTCAAACCAAGGAACAAGCTGCGTATACAACTGAAGCAATTTCTAAATCATTGTACGAAAAAATGTTTAAATGGATTGTGATTAAAATTAACAAGACTTTGGATAAATCTATTCGATCGTCATCTTCCTTTATTGGCATTTTAGATATATCCGGTTTTGAAATTTATAAATCAAATTCCTTTGAACAATTATGTATAAATTATACAAATGAGAGACTTCAACAATTATTTAATCATACCATGTTTATTCTAGAGCAGGACGAATATTCGAGAGAAGGGATAACATGGAAGTTTATAGATTTTGGATTGGACCTTCAACCTACAATAGATTTACTAGAAAAACAAATGGGAATTTTTACCCTAATAAACGAACAATGCTGGTTTCCGAAAGCAACGGACAAAAGCTTGGCAGATAAAATTATCTTGACTCATAAAACTCACCCGAAATTTAAGGTTCCGGATTTTAGAGATAAAGCAGATTTCAGTATTCTTCACTATGCTGGGAAAGTCGACTATTCATGTAAAGATTGGTTGACCAAAAACATGGACCCTCTCAATGAAAATATGGCCACATTGTTACAAGAAAGTTCGGATGAATTTATCAAACATCTTTGGATTTCAGTTTACACTGACATTACTGTACTTTCTTCAGGTGGGTATGGCATCAGAACTAGAAAAGGAATGTTTAGAACTTTGGGCCAATCGTATAAGGAACAACTGATTAGTTTAATGGAAACTCTTGGTAAAACTAGACCCAATTTTTTAAGGTGCATTATTCCTAACAATCTAAAAAAACCCGGTAAAATAGACTCTCTTTTGGTTCTAGATCAGTTAAAGTGTAATGGTGTTTTGGAAGGAATCAGAATATGTAGACAAGGATTCCCAAATCGTATTTTGTTTCAAGAATTTAAACAAAGATATGAAATTCTTACTCCTGGTGTTATACCGTCGGATTTTATGGATGGTAAGCAAGCGTGTGAATTAATATTGAATGCTTTGGAATTGGATAAGAATTTGTATCGTGTCGGTCAAAGTAAATTGTTTTTTAGAGCTGGAATTTTAGCTAATTTGGAGGAAGAGCGGGATTTACGTTTAGGTGTTATTTTTACAAAACTACAGGCTTATTGTCGAGGTTATGTGGCTCGTAGAATGCACACTAAACGTTTGAAACAAATAAACGCCGTCCGTATATTACAACGTAATTATAATGCTTATATCCGTCTAAGAAACTGGAAATGGTGGAGACTTTTCACCAAGGTTCGGCCATTAATTGAAATTAAAAATAACGAAGAGAAGTTGATTGAAACGGAAAATGAATTGCGCAGGGTGTCAGATAAGTTTCAATTCCAGTCTAACGAAGTAGATGATTTACGTCGAACGCACAAAAAACTGGTTGATAAAAATACAATAATGTCGCAACAAATGAACGCAGATGCCCAACTTACCATACAAGTTGAAGAAGCGTTGACTAGAATTACTTCTGAGAAAAATGAGTTGGAAGTATGCATATCTCAAATGGAGGGTCGCATTGAGGAAGACAATCAAAAATATGAATTAATAATTTCAGAAAAAGATAAACTTTTGGGCGTGATTCAAGATTTGGAAGAACAATTAGAGGAAGAAGAGCAAAATAAGCAGAAACTGCAGTTGACTAACATTAATTTAGAAAACCAGTTTAATGATCTCATGGAGGAATCTAAAATCTTAAAAAACAACCAATCAAAACACTCAAAAGAAAAATCTGTACATGTAAAAAAAATGGAAGAATATCAAAAACACATTGAAAATTTGAACGAAAGTATAAAACACATGCAACGCGAGAAATGTAGAATTGACGAAAAAAACGTTGAAACTTCAGATAGACTTAAAAGGTCTGAACAGTTAAAAACGGAATTGGAAAAGCAGCGACGTCGTTTAGAGAATGAATTGGGCGACTCAAGTGAAACCTTGAAAGAAAAATATTTAGAGTTGGAAAATCACTTGAAAACCATTTCGAATCAACGTGAAGAATTGGAATGTTTGTACAAAAAAGGCGAAGAAGAGTGTGTGGTTAAAGAGGATCTTAAAAAATGTATTAGAAACAATGAATTTACTATAAATGAACTAAAAGAAGATTTATCCACAGAACGCGACAATAGAGTCAAAGCAGAAAAGGTACGTCGAGATTTGGGTGAAGAATTGGAAGCCCTCAAGAGTGAACTAGAGGATTCTGTCGGAGATAAACATTTAATAAATGAATTGCGTCAAAAAAGAGAACAAGAGGTTGTAATTTTAAAACGAAACCAAGAAGATGAAAATAAAAAACACCAAGAACAACTTTTTGAACTTAGAAAAACGTATAACCAAAAAGTGGAAGAATTATCGGCGTCTTTAGAAAAGGTTAACCGACAATTAATTCAAAGTGAAAAACAATTGATGAGTTCAAATAGTGAAAAAAATCAACTGGAATCAAATATTAAAAAGTTTGCCACCGAGAAATCGGAAAATGAAAAACGTAAAAAAGATTTAGAATATCAAATTAATGAATTGACTTACAATCTCAATGAAATTAAAATTTGCAATGAAAATCACATTTCTCAAATTAACCGGTTTAAATTGGCTATTGATGAAAAGGATGGGAAAATTGAAGAATATGATATACAATTGACTGAACTGAACAAAAAAAATTCTAAACTTTTAAATACATTGAGTGATTTGGAAATGCACATTGAAGAATTAAACAGTTTGAAATCATCTGCGGAATCGGCGAGAAAATCATCTGACGAACGGTTACAAAATTTAATGGTTCAGTTTGATGAAATCAACGATTCAAAAGGAGCTTCTGAATTAAAACTTGCTCAAATTCGAGGTCAAATGAGCGATGTAAACTGTTCTCTGTCGGAATCTAAGGATAAAGTTAAGGAGTTGAACGAACAAAAAAGAAAATTGGGTCGGGAGGTTGAATTACTTTTACAAGAAGTTAAAAATGACAAAAGTGAAATTGATAGACTCTCAAAATCAAAAAAAAAGACACAAAGTGAATTTGATGATATTGTTCGAGAGTTGGATGAACAGAGGTCTGCCAACATTATATTGGATAAGAAACAACGTAAATTTGATCAAAATTTAGCAGATGAAAGATTAATTGCTGAAAAAATTGTAAACGAAAAGGATCTGATTGAGAGACAGTGCAGAGATTCCGAAACTAAATGCATTACTTTACAGAGAGAAATTGACGAATCAAATGAAAAGTGTAATGCAATTGAACGTCTTAGAATGAACTTACAGGCTGAGTTGGATGACATGATTTCTTCTAAAGATGATGTCGGGAAAAATTATCATGAATTGGAAAAATTAAAGAAAAATTTGGAAATGCAAATTGACGACCAGAATCAGCAAATTGAAGAAATGGAAGATGAAATCCAAATCCTAGAAGACTGCAAACTGCGCATGGACGTCAATGAAGCTGCTATCAAATCTGAATATGAAAAAAACCATAACCAACTTAGAAATCAAATGGACGAACAACGTATGCAACTCCAAAAGCAATTAAAAGATTTAGAAGCACAGTTGCATGACGAAAAAACTAACCAAACTAGTTTTATCGGAATTCGACGTAAATTAGAATCTGATTTATCAGAAAGGGTTCGCTTATATGATCAAATGTGTCGAGAAAATGAAGAATTGAACAAAATTAATAAAAAATATCATAGCTACATTCGGGAAGTTCAAAAAGAGTTGGATGATACTACTGTTATAAAAGACGACTACCATATACACGTAGGGTCATTGGAAAAACGAATAGAATCTTTGGATAATGAATTGCAAGATGTTCAAAGATACTTTGAAATATCAGATAAGGAACGAAGAACACTTAAAGCACAAAACACTGAATTAATGGACGACGTGAAAGGTTTTGGCGAGGTAAAGTCCAATTTAATTTCTGAACAAAAAAGAATGAAAAACGAAATCATTAATTTAGAAGAAGAATTGGAAGATGAACATATGCGTTTTGAATCTATCGAAGAATCATATAAAAAAATACATGCTGCCTACGATATTAGTGTTAGTGATTTGAATCGAGAAAGGTCCAAATTTGAAGAAATTGAAGCAACTTGTTTAATGTTGACGCGAAAAAATAAAGAGCTACGTAATTCTCTCATCGAGGAAGAGGAAAATAACAAAAATAGATCTCGTTTAGTTGTAGAAGCTCTAGAAGTGAAATGCAATAATTTTCAGGAGCAATTGGAAATTGAATCTCGAGAACGTCAAATTTCTTTAAAAATGTCTAGAAGGTTTGAACGAAAATTGAAAGACGTTAATGTTCAATGTGAAGAAAGTCAAAGATCTCTTAAAAATTATCAAGATCAGGTTTTTAATTTAAATCAATTATTAGACCTGTATCATTTTAAACTGGTTTTGAGAGCTTACATCATTAAAATATACATCTATGTATATTATTTAAAATTAGTTTGACTGTTATATAGGAAGTAGAACCAGCACTAGATCTGCAGAGGCAGACATTTTTATTCTACCAAAAAAAATAAATCTAATAAGAAAATTTATAACAGGAATGCGTAGATTTATTGGTTGAAATTTTGTATTTATGTCAATTAGAATAATCTCTTTTTTTAATTGTAGGGTCGTTATATATTTCTTATTAAATTTTAATAAAATAGTTTCGAAAAAAGTGACTACTAAAGTGCTTTTTTGACCGGGAAGGAGTCACTTTGTCAGATTGAAAATTTTTGTGTGTATTAACAGAAAATAACTTTCATCTGTAATTTTTTTAAAAAAAGGTAATTTTAAGTTTTGATCGTGAAATTAATCTTTTTTGAGGTTGCCATTTATGATAATATATTTTATTTTTTATAAAATTTTGAAATTTTTTTACATGTTTCATTTTAAAACAAAGGCTAATTTGTGATTTTGACCATGAAGGTATGCGTTTATGAGGCTGATATTTACGACAATGTTAATTTTTTTAAAATTAGAATGTGTGTTTTATTACATTTTTGGACTGATTTGTTTTTTAAACAAAAGGAAAATTTGGTTTTAAACCAGAAAAAATAGATATAAACACGTCCTGTGGAAAAGAGTAATAGAAATTTGATTTTTTTAAATTTTTCGAATAAAATGGTAACAGAGATTCGATTTGATATAAGTAAAGGATAAGGGTTTGATTTTTCCAAGTTGAGCATTTACAATAATTATATTTTAATATAATTTGTGAGTCAAATTTAAAATCCAAGTTCAAGCTCGTGTGGAGATTTATATAATTAACAGTGGTTGTCAATTGGATCAATACTGATGTAATTTATGATTCTATTAAACTTGGGAAAAGCCAGCCTCAAGTATTAAAGAATAATGTAATGTTAACTAATTTGTATTATTTTTATTTCTAATCTTCACTAAAATTTCCCAAGTCCACTAATGTACTATTCGATATAAATTAATAACCTGTTTTAGTTGGAAAAATCAAATTCTAGAATCCGAACCCTGAATCGTAAAGTGGAAGAACACTACGACGAATACACACGAGAGTGTAATAAAAACAGAAAAATCCAACGCAATTTGGACGAGTATATGGAAAAATGTTCCATTTTACAGCGAGAAATAGAAACATTACGAAACCGTCGTAAAACATACGGGATTCCATTTGCAGACAAAATGAGGTATTGTTAATTATTGTAACCTTTTAGTTATTAAAAATTTAGAAACTCTCGAATTAATAAATCAGGATTTAATAGTTATCGTTCATCTAATTTAACCATAAAATCAAATGAAAGTGAAGACAGCATGGCTATTACCGACGATGTAAATGGATCCTCCACACCAACCACATCTGCAAACATTGAAAATCCCAATAATTATTTGAACCATTCCACCATTTCGAAATATTCAAATACAAAAGAATATAGCAAGGATTATGGATCTCTTAAAAAATTGACAGATGCGCGCCTTAACAATGAACCCAGAAATGAGAATTGAAAGTTTTAATTCCTGTATGTTCTAACAACCTTTAAATTAAATTCTTTAAATGATTTATTTCAATGTATCAATATCAATAGCAATTGTATTACCCAGTTTTATCTATATTGGTTTATATATAATTTGAATATTTTTAATTTACCCTTGATCTACACTTTGAACTTAGTCGTGGAATTTGGTTGCTATACTTTGTGAACGAATTTGACCTGCTAAGAATTATAGGTGTTTTCTGAACAAATTTTTGATTAAAATTATCTTCCCTATTGGCTAATTCCAATTTGAAAGTTTTCAATTGCTGTTTCAAATGTTCAATTTCGTTACTCTTAAAAATTATAAATAAAATATAGACTATAAAAGTCTATTAGACTTACATTATTCGGAAAATTTTTTTTTGACTTGGAATATTGTAAATTGTAAATAATTGAGCGTAATCTTTTATTTTCTTGATAAATTTTTTTTACAGAGATTATTTGGCTATTAAATTTTGCACGGTCCAATGAAATTTTATATTTTAAACATTTATTTTCGTTAATAAATTTTTGGTTAATTTCCTTTTGTAGTTTAGATTCAGATTTTTCTACGTTTAGTTCATCTGTCACTTTATTTAATAATACTTTATATTTAATATTTGTTGTTGCTGACTCTAGCAATGTTTTATAATTGTTTGTTTTTTTTTTACTTTCATTTAATTTTTTTGATTTGTTACTAAAATGTTGTTTCCATGCATGACAGCCTTCTCTCGTTAGGTACATTTCAAAAGATTGGTTTATTAATTTTTCTTTTGTTTCTGAAATCACATGTTTATAGGATACCAATATCTTTTTTAATTCTTCAACTTGAACATTTAAATTGACGTTATCTTTTTGTAATTGACTCACGTGCAGTCCCGATTTTTGCAAATTGTTTTTTATAATTTTTGTAGTCTTTGATTTTGCATTATTTTCGTCAATTAATTTATTGACTGTTTTCGCTAAATTATCAATTTCTTTGGATAGCGCATTGTGGATTTCCACGCAATTCGGTTCATGTAGTGTCATTTGTAAGTTTTGACTTAAAAACCAAAATTAACAATTAGTTTTTGTTAAATGATTCACATGTTAATATGAACTGCATTACTTGTTCTAAATATCTTTTTTTGATATTTCATGTATATAACCAATTTAACAACACATTTAATTAAGTTTGGATTGTTTGCAAATGTGTGGCCTTTAATATCAATTAATGTTTGTAAGTTATTTATGTCTGAATTTAGTTGAAATTCGTTTATTTATTAAAAATTTAGGGGTATATTCTGAATAAAGCATGAACTATTATTTTACAAATAATTTTAATCAAAGATTTACATTTTACTAGAGAATACTGGTTTATGATTAATTGGTAAATTAACCCAATTTAAATCTTTTCTTAAATGCATATACTATTGTTTATAATGTATGAAAGAATTTTTATAATTAATTTAATTTAATTAGGTAATTTGAATAATAAAAAAAAAAATTTTTATTCAATTATTAAATCAAGTTAAAATATCATCAATATGTGGATATATAATGCACAAGTTAAGCTAAAACGCCATTTAGTATGTTGTAACGTTGTTTTTAGCTACGAAAAAATTAAATTCTTATTTATTTTTATAAAATAAATGTGTGTTTATCAAAAATTTAAAAAACACAAATTCTAAAACAGTTATTCAAGGCTAATACAGTCTCATGAATTTTACATTCGTATATTCGCATCTTTACCACCAACATTTAAATTATTGAGTATGTTGTTGTCAGTCAGATGTACCCATTTAGTAATTATTTTTTAGAAAACTGACGGTCCCAGAAATTTAAAAAAAATAATTATAAGTAAATTTTGTTCTCCTCAGAAAATAAAATGAATTTCATTCCCACAAATTTGTATCTTCAGTCAAAACCCCAAATTCCCTTTTTTTAAAAAATCTAAAATCACTAAATTTTAAAAAAACAAATTAAAATAATAGTTCTCAAGGCTAATAAAATCTCATAAATTCGCATTATCATAGACAAAACTCAAATTATTGAATACGTTGTTGTCAGTCAGGTGTACCCATTTAGTAATTATTTTTTTAGAAAACTGACGGTCCCAGAAATTTAAAAAAAAATTATAACTAAATTTTGTTCTCCTCAGAAAATAAAATAAATTTCATTCCTATAAATTTGGATCTTCACAGTCTCAAAACCTCAAATTACCCTTTTTTTAAAAAATAAAATATTTTAAAATTGCATTATACATTTGGGAAGCCCTGATATAAAGATAAACGATACTTGAAATTTTGAATAAAAAACAAAAACTCATAGAAAATATTTATATTGAATAAAATAAAAGTTTACAAAAATGTAATAGCCGATAGCGCACAAGATGAGTATTACAATGGAGAAAGCTATTAATAAGACTATGTGTTTTATACTTTTTTTGTTCCGATTATTCATCTTGTATAGATACTGCTCAACAAACTGGCATGTTAAATTTCGTTGATTAATGAAATTGTCTAATATATCTAAAAAGCAATGAGTCGAATAATATTCTGAAACATGTATCGGATCATAATTTCTGTTATCAATTGGCAACATTTTTCCATCAATGCAAATGTTAATAGTGTGATTAGAATAATTTTTTTTAACACACAATCCTGTATCTATATTTCGATTTGCATCAACTTTGCAAGTGTACTTGTCCAATAAACATTGTTTGACTGGTTTCGTTACATCGTTCCATAATTTTTCAAAACAAAATTTTAAAGTTCCGTTTTTTTCTTATATTTAGCATATATATTTTTACACAATGGTGCGGGATACCTTAAAAGAGGTTGTAGACATATCAAACATATCCAACAAATAAAATTTATCTTGACTATAATGCACCATATAGTAATTAAAATATTTAATAATATTTTCGGTGCGATCGTCTTTTAATTGAAACCATGAACGTCTCTCATCACCCGAAACTAACAGCTTATTGTGACCAAGATAAATAATTAACTTGTAATATTTCGCTGATGTATAAAATCCACATATAACGTATTCCTTGAAAGGATTATTCCATGTTTTCCCGTTATCAAGAGTAAAGTATATATGAAAATGGGTAGGCTTCGTCCCCGTTTTTAATTCCACAATATTATCATGCCTAATACAATTTGCTAGTTTAAATGGAAGAATAGTTGGCTTTATATACTTCTAGGTGTCTCCATTATCGAAAGAAATGAAAAATGTGTAATCTATTGATAACAACACAAAACCTTCTTTAATTTTACTGCTCATATCAAACAATACTACAGATTCTCTAAATTTTAAAGGTAACATTTTAAATTTGAAAAAGTCTACATCAGAGATGTAAATGTTTCCAATTCCTCTGTTGATGTCCTAAATACAACTAAAACTTTACTACATATTACATACCTCCAGGGCTTTGGAGAGGCGGGCCAAATTACCCGGGACTAGAATCATGAGGCCTACCTTTTTAATGGGTAATGTTGTGAAATTTTTTAAGAATAGCCAAATTTCGATTTAATTGAATTTTTAAAAAAAAATCAAATAATTAGATTATAATAATGCTAATTTATCTGTTCGATCATATTATATTGAAATAGTTATGCGAAATTATCTAATTAATCAATTCCCACAATTAATTTAAGGGTAAATGAGATAGATCAGACGTAAAATAAATATGAATAAATACAAATATCTTTGGTGCTAAAATGAACCTATTGTTCAAAAACATGCTCCATACAATATCAAATTTTTTGTAATAAACATTAACGGTATTTGATAAAATTGTAATCTTTTTCACAAATGTAAAATTTTTAGATAACATCCATGTGACATATCAATAGATATAATGTAATTGTTGTGCAACTTTCTACAATATTTAAAAACAAGCAAGTATTTTCCAGTTTCCAAATTTAAAATGTATACTTTACTTTCACTCTTAATGATTAAAGCTTTGCAAGCATATAATTAAACATTATCAACAGGAACTCCGGAAAATACATGTATCTCATCTTTCTTAATGTAATAAATCTTCTTTTTAGCAATTACAATTAGAATACCTTTACATAATCTTAAAGTAGTATAAATAATCTCATGATATTTAGTTTCCAAAATAATGCCTTCATCTTTCCTTTTAATAAAAATTAAAGTTTTAAGTCCATTATTCAATATTTGAATAATTTTAAAATAGCTTAATTTATTGTTGTATTTAATACGTGCACCTTTATATTCTACGTAAAGAGTTAAAGACTTATCAAATCTGTAGACTTTGATATGGGTATTCCAAAGCACACTGTACAAATTTCCAATATTGTCAATTGCGGTTTACTAGAATATTGGAGAGATTTATTTTAGTAGTTTCAAAATCTTTAATAACAACATCGTCGGATTGTATAGAAACAAAAATTGCAAAAAGAAAAATAGAAAACATGTCACATGTAAAATATAGAGAATTTATTGTACATGTATATAAACCAAATATTGATAAATACAGTATACTTTTTATAGTTTGTTTATACAATGTTTTATTTACCTTAATTTAAAATACAGAAATGTTTGTAAAGGTTCAGATTCCAAAAACTAATTTTTTAGAAACGATTTTATAATTCTAATGGTATGTAGATTATTGTGTTAAAAGTTGAATTTAAGATTGTTAACATGTACATTAATATTTATTTTCTTCAATATAACAATTGGTAGATGAATCAAATAATTCAGCAACCTATAACAAAAAATATATATACATTAATAAATTATTATAATTAACAAATTACAATAACAAACACAACTTGACTGTACTCTTTTAGTTTATCAGTGGATAAATTTTGAAATTTTTTGGTCAGCAACATTTTGCAAGACTCTGGAATATGTTTCTAAAAAATTATATTTTAAAGTATTAGTAAATTACTATTATTAGTGATGTAAATTCATTAACGATAGTTTGTTTTTTTAAATATTGAATAAGTTTATAAATAATGCTTTCAACATAGGTATGCATGATTTCTTTATTTTTTTCATTATTCAATTTTGTAAAATCCTAAATAGTCATATACATTATATTTATTACCTTAGGATTCGTATAATTTGAATATATTTTAAACTCTTTATGTATAAAACAGAGCAATTTAAAAAGTTCGCTAAACATTTAACATTTGATACTTTATTCATTTAAAGCTGAAAGTCGGTGATTTCCGGTATCATACATTCAAAAAATTTTAAAAATCATGAATTCTATTACAGGTTTTTCCAGTTAGTGTTTTATCATACATTTGATTCTCAGATTTTTTTGTGTGCATTTTCACAATAAATTTCCCAATAATTTTTTAAGCAATTTTTGGATAAATTACTAAGCCTTAGTAATTAGATTTTAAATGATATTCAATTGTAATGCCATGTGATAACACAGCACATTTTTCAACTTTTTCGACGATCTAATTAATTTTCTTCAGAAAGCGAAGAGGTGTGTAATAAATAAATTATTTGAAATTTATACATATTTATAATGCGTAGTTACCGAAATAACTAGGCGGAAATATTATTTTACAAAACTTTAAATCTATTTTTTATATATTAAACTATTTTTATTTCATATATAAATAATATTATTAATATAAAATAATATCAAGAATCCATTAAAACTCTATTTTCGAACATATAACCACTATTTCGAAAAATGTTGGCGGAAAGTAATCCAAAAACAAACTTTTGTGACGACGATCTGGGAATTTCCTATAGATTTATTATTATTGCAACATATAATTTAATAGTTACAGCGTCTAATTTTACCAGTGTCTATAGTTATAATGTTAGCGTCTAAATTAATAGAAGTAGCATTTATTTTATTTAAACACGTTATTTTTTATAAAACTAACTTTTAATTTATTTACAAATAACTATTAACTGAATTTTTATTGTAAATAAATTTAAAATAACTAAAAACATTTATATTTTTATTTTTGTGAATTAACTGTTAATTTATCACTGTCTTAGCAAAGCTATATATTTTCCAAACAGAATTTAAACATTTTCTCATATTGAAAAAATTATGCTAATTATAATTATAGAAGCGGAATTAATTAGACGTTGTAACTATTAAATTAAATTTTGCAATAATAATAACTCCAAAATTTACTTAAAAATGCTAATACATAAAAAAACGGCTTATGAGAAATGTTGATTTGTGATAATCCACAGAAATTTATAAATTTATTCAAACGTTTCGAATATTAAGTTAGATATACAATAATTATATTACACGCTTAAGCATTAAATTAGACGACCACAGTACTTTTTAAATAATGTTAAATTAATTAAATTATGCATTATAAATATTAAATTAGACGCTGAAACTATTAAATTAGTCAGAGCATTAAATAGTATCCTTTCCTATATTATTTTAAGAAACATAAACTCAGAGACAAAAAAAATTGGAGTTATTTTTATAACATACTTTTAAACAAATTTTTGTAACATACAGAGGATTACAATTAATTTTATTGTAAAATATAATTACGGAATTTCTGTGTATAAATTGTTAATAATTTGTTATACGTTAATAATTAACTTAATTCTGAGTATGCATCATGAAATCACTTTTGCTTTAATTTGAGAACAACTTTTTGATTTTATATTTTGGATGGTTACAATAAATTTATTAATTATACACTGGATAAAATGCTATGTAACATAATTATGTCGATATTAGTAAGATGACTTGCATTATGTAGAGATAAATGGAATTAAATTTATTTATAGTAGAATAAAATCACAGTAATCGTTTAAGATAAATAATGTTACAAACAACCTATTAAATTTTGATTATAATCAAAATTTATCAATATAAAATAAATAAAAAGTTAATAAGCATTTTTGTAGTTAAATTTAAATGTTAAAAATTAAATTTAAGTGAATTATTAGCACTTATTATTATTTTGTTAAAATTTACTTTGACAGAAAAAGTTTAAATCTATTTTGAGAAAATTACCCACGGCCGCAAATAAACGCTCTTGGGCCGCATGCGACCTTACGTTGTGCACCCCGGGTCTACAATATAAAAAAATATTGGCACGAGGGTTAACAAAGAATGGTTAAGAATAAGTACATAAATTGCGAATTAATGAATAAATTAAATAAAACGATTGAACTACGTAGGACACAAAAAATTTATTAGAAAGTAATATACTGATATATTTATACAACATCAAATAGTAACAACTGTAAAAATACAGTTGAGCTAAGGGAGAATTAGATGCATATATGCCTTGATAAATTTTAATCTAAATAAAAAAATTAAAACTTAAATTTTATAAATATTTTACCATCATAATGAAAAGGCGACGAAGAACAAGATGAAATGCTAAAATCGCCGCTAATTCGATATTGTTTTCTCATTTTATATCGAACATACTCTTCTCTAGATTTTAGGGTTCGACTATTATTTTGCCGTTTTAGTAATGATATAAGCCCAAGGTCATAGATTATGTCATTATCTGTTAACTGAGTTCGTGATATGATCTCATTT
>LWCA01000578.1:0-23040 GCA_001642005.1 Intoshia linei | reverse complement strand
TTTACATAATGAAATAACGGAGACAAAACCCAGCACTTTCGATTATGATGTAGTTAAGGCGTTTGTGAAATTCATCAAAATAAGGTGATTCGGACGTGTTTTTAATATTTTCAATGTACTCATAATTAATGATATCAAGCGGAACAAAATATTCTTTCAGTCCTTCACAGACCTCATTTTTTAATTTATAAGTTTTATCTCAAACAAATAAATTTTGAGAATACCTCAAGATGTAATTTAATACAAATCTAACGAGTTCTTAAAATATAAAAGCAAACTTTTAGTGTATTTTTTATATTTTTCAAGATCTACCTAAAAGTCTGCATGTTTTTGATAATCATTTTTCCTTCTACTCTCGAATATAAGAAGACTTCTTATAATCGAGAAAAGACAGTAGAAGTTATACTTTACTATTTTGTAATTTAGTTTAATGTAAATTTTAAATGTAAATAAAATTTAGTAAAATGTAATTTGTAAAAATAAATGTCAAAAAAAAAACTTGCCCTACTTATAACAAAGTTTGATTTAATTAAAATATTTTTGAAAATAGTATATTAATACAACCGAATATTCACGAAAATACTAAGTAAAATTAACAATTTTAATTAAAATTATATTCAACGTTTTAAATTTTTTTTTAATGTAGAAATATCAGTTAATTTAGCTTATCTCGACAATTTTTCCGATATTATATCATTTATTACTGTAAAGTCTTGAAGAATATTATAAATCTTTAATTAACAATTAAATATTTCTAAGTCTTTGTAATCTTTCAAGGACGTTTAGAATAGTAAATAAAGAATAATGTCAAACATAACTTTGTTATACAGATGTTAGTAAATAACGTTACATTCACTTTAAGTATATCATTAATTCCATTCGGATAATTTTCAATGTACCATTGTTGAAACTGTTTAGAAGTACATAGAGCTTCGTAAGTATGTATTGTCGTTTCAATGGGAGTCTGAGAGTCATTTGATCCATTTGAAGCCTTAAAATCTTAAATTTTATAACTTTGAGACAATTATAGAGTCATTCTATTAATCATATTAATCATTTCGTCAGATAAAATATTTCATCTATTTTAGAGGTTTAAAAGAAGCTTCTATTACGGATGATCTTATCATCTTGAATATTGTGTGAATTTTTAATTATTCCATTAATGTAACCAAGATGCGCAAAGTGCAAATCATATTAATATATTCAAATTACAATGAGATTATACAAAAATAGAATATTACCTTCATTTTGAAAGGTGTTCACCGTTCATTTCCGTATCGTTCATTATACTTTCATATAAAGTGAATTTTTTGTTAACAAAATAATGTTTAATGTTCACTCTACAAAATGTTCACTATAGTAGGTGTTCAATATATACAGGTCTGACTTTAACTCTAAATATTTAAAATGTTACCTTTTTACAATATATTAAAAATGCGTCAATAAAAATAATACAAAAATATATCAATTTCATAGTATTTAGGAAAATTATTAAAATATTACCCTTAATTTAATTGATAAAGCTAGCCATATTAATTGAAACGTACATATTATGTATTAGTATTGTATATAATAATTATTTTTATTTTGTTAATGATAATTAGGAGGTACAAACGTTTCTGGAGCTTTGACGTGTCCATCAGATGAAAAAAGGATGATTATTTCCGTTGACATGTCACAAATGGTAAAATTTACATTTATTACCGAAGCTTTAAAAATTTTGAGCTTTGACAATTTCACACTTCTTTGTTTTAATTATATTTTACCCTATTCATTTTTTACAGTACGTCACAAAGTAATGAGTATATATAAATATTTTATCATTTTGATTTCATTAAATACTCTATTTAACAGAGTCGAATTATTTGGTTGGATGAACAAAATTTAACACTTTGTGTTGAAGCGGGTATAATTGGACAAGATCTTGAACGAAAGGTTGATTTTATTTATATTATAGATTATAATCTGTTTAAATTGTCACTTTATCATGTAATCTACCATGTGTGTTATAGTTAC
Organism: Intoshia linei; assembly: GCA_001642005.1. Classification (NCBI taxonomy): domain Eukaryota; kingdom Metazoa; phylum Orthonectida; family Rhopaluridae; genus Intoshia; species Intoshia linei. The sequence goes on along the minus strand of LWCA01000578.1, from coordinate 21,024 downwards.
AAAAAAGAGGCTATACTGTTGGTCATGAACCAGACTCTTTGGAATTTAGTTCGTTGGGTGGTTGGATTTCAACTAGAGCTTCTGGCATGAAGAAGAATACATATGGAAACATTGAAGACTTGGTTTGTAATGTAAAAAAATGTTCATTTTTTTCTAGCTGGTGAATGTTAATTATATTACACCAATTGGAGTCATAAATAAAAAAGCTGCAGTTCCCAGAATGTCATGTGGACCTGATCTCGACCACATTATTTTAGGTTCAGAAGGTAATCTTACTATCAAAATGATGTATTTATTCATTTCCTCCACCATTGTTACTTAATTATAATGTAGGTACTATGGGTATAATCACAACGGCTGTTTTAAAAATACGTCCATTACCACCAATGACAGAATTCGATTCAATTGTTTTTCATTGTTTTGAGGATGGTATTAAATTTTGTAGACAAATTGCCAGAGAGGTTTCAATTTTAAATAATTTTATAAAAATTTAGAGAACTTACTGTGCTTCTATTCGATTAATTGATAACAACCAATTTCAATTTGGTATGATTATGTGAATTAAGTTTAATTAAAAATTAATAGGTTATGCATTAAAACCATCTGCCAAAAGTTTTTATCAATCAGTAAAAAACTCCTTTGTTAAATTTTACGTTACAAAATACAAAGGAATTGATGTCACTAAAATGTCCATTGCGACTCTAGTTTTCGTTGGAACATATCATGTATTTAACATTTAAATAATTATCCATTTTATGTAGGAAGTTTGCCACCAGCGTTCCAATATATTTAGAATTGCGGCAACGTTCAAGTAAGCTTTTGTAATGTCATTTATATGGAATTTTATTTGTTTAAACATTTATACGTGTTCAATCATAGTGGATTTTCCGGTGGTGCAGAAAATGGTAGAAGAGGATACAATTTAACGAATTCAATAGCATATATAAGAGTATAATATATTTTAATTATTAAAATTACACCAAGTAATATTTATCGGTATCAAATGGGAATCTTTGAAACTACCTTATTGGATGCTTATAGAAAATATTGTATTTATTATTTATGAATGTAGGACTTGGCTTTGAAAACAAACATTGTGGCTGAATCTTTTGAAACCTCTGCACCTTGGGATAAAGTAGATAAATTGATTTCAAATGTTAAACAACGAATTCATGAAGAATGTAAAAAATACGAAATTAGCAATCCTTTTGTTTCTGCAAGGTTTTTTATACATTTTATTTTTCTTGTACACTTGTTGATAAAAAATATACATTTAAAAATTTAAAGCATCATGTTAATCAAATTCGCGTTACTAATTTTATAAATATTTTATAGAGTAACTCAATTATATGATGAAGGAGCTTGTATATATTTTTATCTTGGTTTGTACATGGTGCCATCGATAGAAGATCCAATACACATATATGAACAAATTGAAGTACATTTTATTCATCATTTTGACATTTTAAATTTTTAATTAGATGTTGGCTAGAGATGAAATTATTGCAAATGGTGGTTGTATTTCTCATCATCACGGAGGTTTGGTTGTTTTATTATATAGGCACTAGGTTGACTGTTATGTACTACGTACATTTTGATTTTCAAAAAAAAAAGAACAATTGAGCTTTTTGAGCCGTAAGATGTGAGTTTGGGAGGTTGAAATTTATTTTGCTAACACCTGAAAAAAACTGTAATTGAATGTGGATTTTATAAAATTCTAAGATTGGTAGTTATTGAAATAAACGGTAACACACAAACACAAACAAATATTGCATATCATACTTTATGCGGTTGATCTTTATTTTTACGGAATATTTTTATGCACAAAACGTTTTTTATAATATATATTGTTTTATTCCCAATCACCACCAATTATGACAATGATTACGTTTATTTTCAGTTGAGAACCTAAAATGTCTCATTAAATTTAAATATAAAAATTATGCTTCCATTTATATGAGAATATTCTTAAACCCAACCATTTTTACTAAAAATTCACTTTTACAAACCCCTAAGGAAAAATCCAAATGTTACCAACCCTTATGAGAAAACCCACTTTTACCAACCTTTAATGGTAAAATTCGGTTTTAAAAGCCCTTTAGGGAAAATTCCAGTTTTACTAACTTTTAAGGGAAAAATCCCAATTTTACCAACCTTTTATGTGAAAAAGAAAATGCAAACAGCGTGCTTGAAGGACTGAATTTTCTGAAACAGACATACAAAAAGAGAGGTAACAGTGTATAATTCAAATAATTACGACTGACGAAGGCAAGTTATATCAAAAAACTATGGAAACCCTTGGTAGTTCCACCATATGGGTTAATTGTTAGTTTCACGTGAAAACTTATTGAATCTGATGCTTCCAGAATAACTTGTTTATCACTAATCTTTCTATTTGAGAACTTCATTTTTTTTTGTTTGTGATATTGAGTTTTTATGGAATACTCCGCAATTCTGTAAAACTGGATTTTTCCTTTAAAGGTTGGTAAAATTGAGATTTTCCCTAAAGGGTTTTTAAAACCTAATTTTTTCTTTTAGGGTTGGTAAAACTGAATTTTTCTTTTTAGTGTTGTTAAATTTTGATTTTTAGTAAAAATGGTGTGATTTAAGTAGACACCCCATTTATATTAATGTAATTGTATTAAAAGCAATGAATAAAGAGTAATTTAAATACCTTAGTTGGAACGATACGAAAAAAGTGGTACAAAACGACAATATCTGAAACAGCTCATGATGTTTTGAAATCAGTGAAAAAGAAATTGGACCCAAATAATATTTTTGCGAATGGTAACCTCACAAATAAAGAATATTCTTAAATTTATATTATAAATATATTTTATTTACATGTTAATTTAATCTTTTATTTGTTTTAACAATGTGGCTTCTTTTTGTTTCAATTTTGTTGAAATCTCGGACTAAATAAAATAAAGCTTCTATGAATTCCTAGTGTTACTACGAATTATAATACGTGTTCGCTGAACATTTTTTATCAAACTTTAAAAATTTTATCAGCCAATACATACATGTATTTCTTCTTTACTAAAAGTTTGTGAAATGTTATATTTATACTGGAATTCAAGCTTGAATAAATTTTATTTAATTGAACGAAAAGTATCAAAGGTCCACACCATTATTGGTTTTATATAAACTAAACGATATAAAGTTTGATATCATTCTGTTTATTTTTTGTGGTCAATGGTCAACTGAACGAGCAAAAATTAATATATGCCGATTTGTGAAATCGTGTAATATAAAATGCTACCTCAATTTTCTGTGAGATGACGTTCAATTTATTATGAATCAATTGAGATAAATCTTGATTTATACTTATTGAGTCGACGTTTCCCGTTTTTGATTTAGTAGATTTCATTGATTTGTTTGATACTGAGCTTAGCTTTCTATTTGGTTTGAGAGATTTTATTTCTGACAGCTCTGAATTTACGTCTTCTTCCACCTAGTAATTTAATATAAAATGGAATATGTATTAGAGTAGTGATTTTTATGGGAGGGTACTTTTACCTCAAGGGTAAATAATTTATAGAATATTATATTTAACCAAATCTTGCTATAAAATATTCAATTTTACCAATCTCAAGGTTATTATAATTATAACCACAAGAACGAATAAACTTTGAATGATTCGTAACAATTTAATACTGGTTTGTCTATATCTATAATTTATTATAGGATTATGTATTATATTATCAATTATATATTACTATTGTTGATTCGACTGTAAGAGAATCCAAATCCACCAGATACTTTTCTAAAATTCCTTCTTCCAAAGGAACATGAGATAAGCATCCCTCAAAAGGAGGAATTTCAATTTCCAACTAAATTTTTTTTAAAGTTAATCAAAAATTATTATTACATCTCTTCCAACAATTTGAATTAATGCGCTCTCTGAAAAGCAACTTTTCATTAAATTGTAATGATTGAAAAATCTAAATTTATAATTTAAGAATTTATGAAATTACAAAACCGAGATGAACGTATATATAGTCATATAGCTCATATTGAACGTTCATCCCTTTGTAAATAATAGTTTATATATTAATTATTATATATTATATATTAATATTAGTTTAATATATCCCTCCCGTTTATAAATAATAACGTTTTATTGGTGTATAAAATTAATTTTAGTGCAAATGCTTCGTCGATATCAGGGAAAAACTTTGCAGGTGTGGTAGGTGATACACCACTGAATAAATCTTTATACATTGCAATAAATCCACATAGTCTATTATTTTTATCTAAATTTATTTTAATCTTAAAAATTTTCAATGATTAATGCACATTTTAGCGCTTCTCGACATTTTTACAAAAATTAAACCGGGTTAATTTTGAATTGAAATTTGTTAAATTAGGTTAAATTGATAAAACTCTTGAACCCATTAATTTAAAATATTAAACTTAGTTCTCAGTACACTGTATTGAGAATATATCTAGGTGAAAACCGTTTTACTCTTAGGAAAATAGCTATCTTAATTCTTCAGATGATATACATTTGTATGTTTAAAAAACATTGTTCATCATCCTTTAGTTAAAAAACGTTTATGTAAAATACATTGTATACAATGTTGGAATACAAACCTTTAATATATTCAATAAACTTTTTAACTGTATAAAGAACAGTTCCGATGGTCCCAGGTGTTTTTTCGATAGTCTGTTCCCTTTTAGCCCATATAACAATTTCTGTGTACAAATCCAGCTGAATGGATTCAAGGATATTGGTATCAGTCTGCTTTAATAGTAGTATAGATTGAAGTTTCCTATCAATTAAAAAATATCAATTTAAGTTGCAAGAAACTAAAATGTAATACAATTTAACTTCTTCAAATGATTTAAATTTAGCTAGAATTTCGCAATTATCCCTAGATATAAAAGAATACTCCAGCGTCTAATTATGAATTCATTATTTTAACTAATAATATCAACAACCTCAATTTTGGGCCGATTCACATCTTGTTTAAATTTTCGATTATGGGACATGTTTACAAGTGTATCATGGAAATGTGTATTTATAATTTTACAATATAGAAAAAATATTAAACAGGAGTTCCAACTTGTTCGCTTTTTTCATTTGAAGAAAAATCTGTCAAAAAAATATCGTCGTTCGTAAACTGTGAACTATTGTTTGTACTGTCCCGGTCAATCAAACACAAAACTTCAGAAAACAATGGTCGTTTCTCATGATCAATATTCCAACAGAGTTTGATAATGTTTTGAATTATTTTTGGAGTTTCCAATGGAATTTTCAATCTGTAATTGTTTAGTAATTTCTTTAGTAGTATCCTTGAATCAATGTTTTCATATGGTGTTGCTCCCAACGTGAAAATTTCCCATAAAACTACGCCGTATGACCAAATATCAGTTTTTAGTGTATAAATTTGATTAGATATTGACTCGGGAGCCATCCATTTCAACGGTAATGGTGAATTGCTATTTTTCAGATAATAATCTTTTTCTTCTATGTTTCGGCTCAACCCAAAATCAGCTATTTTTAATACAGAATTTTGGCATATCAAAATGTTTCTAGTTGCTAAATCCCGATGTACCCACTTTCTGTCAGAGAAATGGTTCATTCCACGGGCAATTTGAATTGCATAGTTAGTTAGTGTTTGAAGTGATAATTCGCATTCGTAGGTCAAGTCAGGAACTTGGTCTGAATTGGTTCGAAGTCGTTTGAGTTCGTTTAATGACTCTGATGGAAATGCAAATTTTGTAGAATAACCACAATCGCTTTTTATTCGCGTTTTTTTCAATTTTGATTCTTTATTATGTGTTAAAAAATCTTTCAGGTTACCATAGTCGGCACATTCCATAATTATTAATAGACGACCTATAATTTTTTTCAAAAAGTTTCAAATATAAAAAAACCATTTTCAGTGCAAGCTCCAATCAGAGAGATTATGTTTTCATGTTGATCCATCATTTTCATTAGTTCCAATTCCTGGACCAAACTACGCATTCCTTCTTCGGTTGCATCGTCTAATTTTTATCGATATATATTAATTTAAAGAAATTCGATTTTACAAATAATTTTCCAATTAAATTAAGTGTTTTTTATCTCAAATTGAATAATGTGGAAAGTGTGTACTTTAAATTTTATGAAAAATTTTTTTAATATATTAAAATAATAGTAATTTACTATCTAATATTCATCATATCTCAAAATTAATCTTACAGTTACAAGTTACAGGATAAGTAGTATAATAATAAAATTAGAATTAAATATCCAGAGCTCTATCCATAAACACTGTGGTATACGTTTATAAGGGATCCAACTACTTCTACTACTATTATAAAAGCGCATTTAAAAGTAATTAAAAAAATGGTAAAATAAGTAACCCTTCAACATTTTAACAGCCACGAAAACTTCAGAATCTTTTCGTTTGAATTTTGCTCGAAAAACTTTTCCGAACGCTCCATTTCCAATAAAATCAACCAAATCCAATCTAAACATAAAAATGAGACTTATACATTTAAGAAAATACTTATTTCTAGGAATTTCCCATTTTTTGTCGGGAGTCATAATATAATGCGTTTGAATAGTTCTTTTAATTAAATTGACGGGATTGAATTTTGAATTTGTTTTATATTTAAAGTAAATTTTTGGAATACTCAATAGAGTCGTTTCTTCGTCTTTATATTGATCGGCTTTGGAATTATAGGACGGATTATTTTTCATAATAAATACAGTTTTATTAACATGATGTATACTGTTTTTAAATGAGTAGAATTTGTAGGATATTATAAAAATAATAAAAACCAAAAACAAAACTACACTCAGAATTACTGCAAAGAAAGTAAATCTAGGTATATTTGTATCTAATACAACTAAATTAATAATTATTTAAAAATTACTAAATGAAAACCATCAACAACGTTTATCCAAAATGGCTTCACTATTGAACCTACAGTATTTGCAGCGAAACATACGTATTTTCCGGCGTCTTGATAAGTCACATTTGTCAAAACATAGTATAACGCATAACTAGTAGAATTTGCTTCCTAATAATATCAAATATAAATATAAAAAAACATACAGTCAATTTTGTGTGATGAGTAACATTTGCAGTGGCATCTTTAATCCAAGCAATATAGGGTGCCGATAAGGATTCTGTGCTGCATTCCATTGTGACGTTTTGACCAACACTAACTGTTTTATTTTTAAATTCGTTTATAATGGTTGGAGGGTATCTGGGTGTATTTAAAACATAAACGATGAATTCATTTTGAATCGAGCCATATTTATTTGATACGACACATGTGTAATATCCTTGATCGGTTTTATCAACATTATTCATTGTCAATGTGTATTCATTAATTGAAATTATTCCTCTGTTGCGTTTATAAAAAGGAAGACTATCTTTAAGCCATTTAATATTTGGCTTAGGTATTCCTTCAACCTCACAACTAAGTAATACTTGATTGTCGACGTTAACAGCTATTGAGCTTCTATATTCCATGTCATATTTCCAACGTGGTTTTCCAACTTTCAAACTTTCAGTATAATTTAATTTTAGTAGTGGTACAAAATTTTCTTCTAAATAAAATAAAATAACAACATTAATGTAATCAAAATTACCATCTGTTACTTCTAATCCATATTCGCGTTTAATAATTCCGAGATAGTTTGATGCGGTGCATTCATATAAACCAGTGTCATTAAATTCAGTATTTTTTATTATAAAAGCTCTTTCCGTTATCATCATTCTAAAAATAGTGTTTTTTAATGTAATTTTTTATATGATCTTATATTTTTTTAGTGGCCGTTGGGCCAGGACCGTGAATGGCCAGCAGTAGGCCCGGTCAGATGAAAATTGTAAGTCCCTATAAAATTTTTTAAAACTGGGACCTCTATACATTGTTTAATCGATCATTCATTATCAAGGATGTGAGTTTTTCTGGTACCCGCATGGGCTTGCTGGTTTTTCTTACCAGCATTAAAAAAAATGGTACCAGCACAATTATTTATNACCACTCTAAATCACTTCAAAATTTGGAACACGTTTTGATTAGATATTTCAATGACCCTGAAATGAGATTAAACTGAAAAATTAAATATTGTAAATTTATTCTTTGTAAAATTATATATTTATTTTCCTTATTTTCTTATATATTTTTTACAACAATATACATCTTAAAGTAATTTTTGTGGTGATTTAGCTATATTATTTTTTTACTTTAAATCTTTATCTGATAGAGAAAAATTTAATTTACATTATAGCGAAAAATTAATTATGAATTATTTAATTTAATAAGCTTCAATTATAAATTTAGTATGAATTTTGACACTATTTTCATTTTTTTAAAGGACATTTAGGGCAAAAGTCCGTGGTCTTTTTTGATTTCAAATATTTTCAAATGGATATTCGTAACATACACAAAATTTCTCATCTTTTCCCGTGGGCTATTTTTTGTTTAATCAAAAAAAGGTGTTTTTGGACACAGGTTAATAGTGGAGCATTAATTTTATATTTATTTTGAAATTATTATAAAAAAATTTCGTTTCAACGGACCAATATTTTTAAATTGGTGTGTCGCAAAAAGTTTTCAGATTGAAATGTGTGTCGCCAACCAAAATGAATTGGAAAGCACTGCATTAAATCCATAAAATGTGTGTTACCGTTTTATTATAATACTAGGTTGACTGTTATGTACTACGTACAAATATCACCTATATATAGATCTGCCGAGGGGGGACATTTTTATTCTACAAAAAATTAAATTCAATGAGAATTTCTAACTTCAAAATGTTACCATTCACTATTATCAATCTTTTAAAGGGGTGGTTCATAAACTTGTTTCAGCACGACCCGTATTTTCACATTATTCAGTATCCCTACTGTATAATGTTTAAACTAGTGTAAAAACAGTACAATCCTAAAATTGTCATAAATAGCTTAAATTCCAGTAATTATTAATTTTGAATTAGTAATTTAGTTATTTTAGGCATTTAATTGAAGTGATAAGGTTAACTAAGTTCACGTCCAATATCACGATGATAAATTCAACCACTTTTTGAAACTACATACAGTTTGTACTTTACCTATTTCTATCAGCCATTAATCATTAATTCAATGAGATTGATGTTTACTTTCTTATTAAATTGAGTGGTTTTAGAATCATTTTAAGTTAAAATTTAAATTACAACTTGTAAGTTACAAATCTATAATTTTGAATTGGAGTTATATTGACAACACACAACTTTATTTTATTATCATAAACGAACAATTGTTAAATTTACAAAATTTTAGTTACTAGAAAGATGAGTGCAGTTTTTGATTTCCAAAGTATATTGACAATCTTATTATTGAGTATTTGTACATGCACTTACATTCATTCAAAATTTCCTTCAATTCTAGATTCTCAAAAAACTGGGTATATTTATTCATATTTACAATTTCTTCCCTTCTAACAACAATTAAATATTAATAAATCATGATTAGATATTGTGATTTCACTGGAAATGACAAAAGTCGAGAACCGGGAAATTAAAAATTATATTTCCCGAGAAAAATAAAAAATTTTTATTTATATATAATATAGAAGCATTACAAATTTTAGAGACCTTAATTAATTTTAGAAACAAAATGAAATTTAATTAATGAAATAACACGAATATTAGATTGAAATTTACAAATTTTAAACGTTTTTTAAACGCGTTTTACGTTTTGTAACGAAATTAGCAGTAGAGAAATTTCTTTTATTTTGTGTTTACGTAGGTTGAACGGTCATAAGCAAGGATGTAAGTTGTGCTGGTACTCGCATTTGCTTGCTGGTTTTTATTACCAGCATTAAAAAAAATGGTACCAGCACAATTATTTATAATCGAAATTTTAGATTAATAATTTCTAGTGTTATTTCTATTTCCAATAAGATAATAATAATAAAAGAAGGTTAAGGTTAAATGATAATACAGTACATATAAATGTATATATTATGGTAAAGTGTCAATAAAATAAAATATTATTTATTATGTAGTAATCTACAATTAATTGATTATTCATAAAATTTTTCCCAATTGTATCGAATAAACAATTGATCATTCAATTTTTCTGTGGATAGATTTTCTCTTAGATAATTATGAAATTGACGATGTTTAGAAAAGGCTCTTTCAACTGAAGCTTCGGTTAATGGCATTTTACATAACATTCTCAATAAAATGTTATGTACTGATAATTTTTAAAATGATATTTCCAATCCTAATGCTAATTTTTCTTGTATATTATCAATTAAAATTGTGATTATACATCAAAATTTAATTGTATTTAAAAAATTGATTAATTTTGCTGGTATCATTCTTGTTCATTATCATAAGTGTTAATAGCATTGCTGGTAAAAATTTTATAACCCCTCTATACCCCTCTATTTGATCCCAAAAGAAAAAACCTAACTTTACTAACTCTTAAAAAAAAACCCATTTTACCAAAATTTTAATCCAAAATTCAATCTTATCAAGCTGTTGTTAAGGTAAGGTAAAATATCTTTTCTTACATTTTTTGAAAATTTCAATTTTACCAAACCTTACAAGAAAACATTCTTAACCCTTAGACACTACGATCCATATTTTATTGCATAAAATTGAAATGCAAATAATTTCAAAAGCAAATGTTATTTATATCAAAATATTTTAAAAATCAATAATTTAAATTTAAAAACACGCCTATGTAGAAAAATATATATCTCAAATTGTGTATTGAGTCGCCCTAAACACTTTTTTTTATGATAATGATATGGTACTCACAGAGCCGTTTTAAGGCATGGGCAATATGGGCTGTAGCCCAGAGCCCCTCATTAAAAAAGGCCCCCAAATTAATAAAAGTACTTTACATTTATATCTTAAAAAGAGGCCCCCAATTTATTAAAAAATACTTCACATTTATATCTTAAGAATCAGTTTATAAGTTTTGAAGTGTGGGAATTCAAATAGCTAGAAATAAAATAGTTTAAAGAATCAAAATTCTGGTAATTCGATTTAAAATATATTCTACAATGTTTATCATATAATATTGACATAAAAACTGTTTCAAATGATAATATTAAACATTAAAATCTTTCTATTAAAGTGAATATTCAAAAAAAAAAAGTAGGAAATCTTTGATTTTCTCTTATAAATTTTCAATTTTTTATAATATAAACTTTATATAAATAAGTTTATATAATCAAATTTTAATGATAATTGGATAATACAGAATTAAAAATAATATTGACAAAAAAACTATTTCAAATGAATATTACAACCTTTCTAAAAAGTTTTAATTAAAATGTTAAAATATTAAAAAAAGAAAGTGGTATTTAAATGAAAAAGTAAACTTTGTTTTTTAATGTAAGTAGGTTTTTGTATAAGAAATAAAAGTTACTAGAAACCTACATAATATTTTTTAATGCTTTTATTAATAATCAATGAAATAAGACTCTAAGTTTCCAACAAACAGTATTCCCAGTCTTCTAAACAGGGGTCCTAAATTTTAAAAAACTCCGGCGCTTTGCTTAGCCCAGGGCCCGAAGTGGCTTAGGACGGCTCTGGGTACTCATTGAGTATATTAAATCACGATAATTTTAATTTTAAATCATACAGTCGGACCTCGGATTATGCACCATTTTTTGAAAAGTGCCCCAAAATCAGGAGTTTTAGTAAGTTATCTAATTTTGATTGAATATTTAAACTATTGCAATACATTATGATATTATATTTGTTTCTATTACAGTACAACACAGTTGAAGGTGATAAATGCTATAAAATCAACATAATTCTAAAAAAGTACCCTAAAACACGAGTATAACCACACCGAGGTTTGGCCCAAAGCGGGACGGACTGTACAACAATTGTTCTCAGATGAGTATCCCTAAAAATATTGATCCAAATAAAAAGTACTTGAATGAGAATATTCATAATTTTATCCATCCATATTACTCAGATCAGAATACTCATATAAATTGATACTGTAAAATGGAAAATACAAGCCGTAATAATAAATGCATACTAAGAGTAAGTCTTATTTAGAGTCTAAGTAATAAAATAGCTAATACGACACGCCCATCATTACTCAGATCTGAGTAATGGCGATAATATTGAAATATAAGATAACTCAGATCTGTTATCTGTGTTATCAAATTTCAATAATAACAAAATTACTCATATCTGAGTATTCTAGTTTCTAAGGTTAATCCAACCACAAAATAAAAAACCAAAATTTTAACAACCATGAAGGAAAAATTCCATTTTCCGAGGGCTAAGTTCTAAACATTAAAAATTTATAAGATTCACAAGCGTGATTGTATTCAATTTACATTTTAAAAATTAGTCATTTATACATTAAAAAAAATTGCTGTTACCAGCAAAGTTACCAGCGTTGTTTTTGCTGATAATAAAAACCAGTATATCGACCACCCTTGTTCATTATCTAAAAATTAAAAATAACTAATTGGACTGTTAATTAAACATTTGATTATACGATAATTTTAGTACACTTAAAAAAATTTTCCAACATTACCTATTAATAAATTAAAAAATTAAATCCGGGACATATGGCCCTATCCCTCCTCTCCACGACTTCTCCTATCTTGGGCCAAATGTCCCATATTAGGAGAATCTTCATATTTATTCAATTGATTTTGTATTGTTATCAAATTTGAACAATTTCCTAATTAATCAAATAAAAAAACTTTATATTACACAGATCGCCGTGGAAAGACTAGGGGTCATGTAACGAACCTACTATTCTAAATTATTAGGTAATGTTAGAAAATCTTTTTTACCCGGGATTCATCTATGGATAAATAATCAAAACTTTCAAAATTTCAAATTTAATTGTAAACGCAATTTAATAAAATGCAATTTACAAAAAATCTGCGTGGATGTCATATTTCTGGGAATCCTGTTGATAATTCATAAATAAATTTTAATTAAATTTTATGAAAAATATATAATTTTAATGAAAAGAATAATAAAACACATTGATACCAAATTCAATACAATAAAATGAAATACCAAAATGTAATATCAAAACTATGCATTATTGTTTATAATAAAAGTCAAATTTTTGATGACACGTTTATAATTTTCTTTATCAACTATCAATATAAAATCGTTTTTATGGATAGACTAGAATAGTGATTTGTAAAATGGTTCGAACTTTGAACTTACATAGGAGTGCGTTTAATAACTGCGATTACCAATTGTATTAATTCTTTTTCTATTTTTCAAAGTAACAAATTGAAACAATTAAAAATTTTGCGTTTTACGTTAAAATTGAAATTACCGTTGCAAATCAATTACAATAGGTTTTTTGTTTTTGGTCCATGTAATTGTGGCTTTGGGTTTGGAGTCAACTGGGCACAATAATTGTGCCTTCCAACTAAGTTTAACAATATGTGAGAGCTGGTAATTATGTAAATTGAATTTTGGCGCATAATCATCTATTTCACACAATAAAATTTTAAATAAACTAATGTAAATGAAAATATAAAGAAAAAATATTGACATTAAAATTGAAAAAATACTGTCTTGAATATTTTGAGAACTTGAAGGCTGAGGTTTAAATGATAAAGTGTTTAAAAAATAACATTGAAATAATGGCAGAATTAACAGTCTCATGAGATGAGTAAATTAATTATTTTATTAGATAATTTTAATGTAATAGGTGAGTATTCACTTTCTTCCAAAATTTTTTTCAGATTGATATTACTTTTGATGTGTAAAGAGTATAATGAGAAATGACTTATCAATTGATATTGTATTTTAGCGAAATAAACGAGTATATCAGCCTTGACAATACAATAAGAAACTACTCGTACATAAATGTCTAATTGCACCAATTATACAATAGGAGTCAATTATATTTTGATCATGGGAATAAATCTACACAAATATGTCAGAAATGTCATGTTCAAAGTATATTTGAATGACTAGTCGATAATATTTCAATTAAAGGTTAATTAATTTAATTAATTAATTAAATTCAGCCGTTTAATTGATATATTAATGTAAATTATATCAATAGATTGGATTAATATTGTACAATATATTAAGTCTAAATTTGCATGGCCATTTTTTCTTATGGTTGATAAATTATTCTAATCTACCAATGTCATTGTAAAGACTAATCAAAAGTTTTTGCTGGCTAGATTTTAAAATTATTATTTTTAATCAATTATTATACAAGAATGCATTGCAATTTGAATTGTTTTACACTAAAAATAAAAAACAATCAAATAAAATTGTTATCAACTCTTATCAAGGTATCGTTCTGGATATCAATTCATAGACATATAATTAACTTTTGATGGTTTATAACTAGATGAAACACGTGTACCGAAATAGTTTATGTCTAGATATTTTTATTATCACAATTAAATAAAAGTTATAAGTGAGTACAAAAAATATTTAATTTAATTTATATTTTATATTTTTTTTAGACTACATGTAGGTTTTATTTGATTTGTTTTTCTTTAAAACTTTTCGAACAGGGTTAAATCAATTGATCAGTCAATTTAGTTTAAGACAAGAAAATAAATATTATGGTAATTTAATAATGTAAAAATATTTTTCTCAATTATATTGAATTTGTTGTCATTCTTTCGTGACCTTTTTTGAACATTAGAAACGAGAAAATGAAAATGCATTCTCAATCAAAAAATCTTTTTACATGTGTTATAGACCATCGAGAGCCAACAGGCAACCCAAGCCAGATGAAATGTTTAGGCTCAATATTTAAAAATTAAAAATAATATTTTGGTTCCTCTATCCATTTTTTCATCTAGCAGTTGTTAAACTTTTTTCTCAGAGTTATCCTGCCGCATTAAAAAAAAATTCCCCTCCACCATACAAAAATTTTTTCTTACGCCACCTATTCATTTAGAATGGTAGGGTCCGTTATGATCGGTTCGAGTTATATTGTTCAGCTCCACTCTAGCTTGCATGGTGGATCAACATTTATTGGTGTTGCGATTGGATTTTAATGATTGATGAATTGGTGGAATAAACTTATCAATTAATGCAATTAAATTTAATTCAATATTTTTTCGTAGGAATAATTAATTTAGTCATTTTACATGACTCATGTATCGTACAATTACTCGCTTTTATTGTTGAATTTGAATTTATTGAATGGCCGTGTCGTATAAGTCATTTAAATATTGAAACGTCAATTATATTATTTATTTGAATTGCATTAGTCATAAATGCGACTAAAATTTACATGTGTATCTGAAAACGTCGGCAAATGAATTGAGTAGAGTACTACTCAGTATGTAACATATATAGATCATGTCAAGTTAAAAATTATCATTATCTGAATTTTCATACTAATGATATTGACATTCCATATTTTGATCTATAAAAATAATGACATGATCAAAAATAATGAAATAGTACAGTTAAAATGTTATATTTAAAATAAAGGTTAAGTAATTGTTTTGTGCAAAATTCACACCGAAATAGACAATTTTATGTATATTTTATCTATGCACAATTCAATCCATACTTTTCTATCTTTAGAAATCGTAATTCTTTAGTTTTATGACGTAGAGGGTTGTACCTTTCTTTTTAATAATATTTCAATCCTAAATTTTTTCCACTGCTGACATTCACTTTTCGATTTGTTTTTTGATTCAAACCAGGACATGATCAACATTTTACTTTTAATGTGAAATTTTTCCTTTATTAAATAAAGACAAAATTTGTACCTTTTTCGTAACTTATTCGTATAATTTATTAACTCGTAAACAAATAATTAGATTCAACATATTTCCAGCATTTTTGTGTGCGTTAACTTTTTAAATTTTAAATTTTCTTAAAATCCCCTATTAAAACTGAATACAATCGATATAAATTAAATCGCCAAACCTTTATAATCCATTATAATAAATTATACTTTGGGAAACAGAACTACAAAATAAAAAGAGCAATAATAAAATGTTATAGTTGATTTATATTTACAATACGTTTGAAAATGAAAAATTTAGATAAAAATCATTAATCAAATGTAAAAGAATAACGGATAGTTCCAAAATAAAATTGACCTTTGATATATATTAAATAAATTAGATTTAAACCACAAGAATTATCAAAATTTTGTGATTCAAATCAGTTATTTATTTATTTATACAGTATTCTCTCTATAATTCACAATTCTTGGAATTTAGAAAAAGTTGGCGAGATAGGGAATTTGGTCCACTTATGCACTGAGCACCCTCTGTCTGAAAAATTTGGTAAATTTAACATTAAGTTGAACCGGAAAAATTAAATGTAAAACTAAATTTCCGTTTAAAAATGTTTGGGAACTATGAACAGGAGATGTATACTTATAACAGAGTTAGCCAAATTGTGGCCCGCGATGGTTATCTAAAAAAATGCAATAAATTTTTGACATTTCCGACACGTATTAGTGAACCACGCCCATTTTATCTGTTATTTTGGCTGTCGAATTTGATTATTTACAATATGTCAACATTTCATTTAGATAATTGATAGCTTATTTTTGCACATTAAAATTTACTTACCTTTACTTTCTTTGAGGTTTATCATAATTTTACTTTTACTAATAAATCCTCATAATTTTACTACTGAATTAATAAATTTACATGTTGTTGATAAAATTAAATCATTTGTTAATAGAGAATATTTATATATTTTAAATTGTGAACAATGAATAAATACTGAGCTTTTCTTTATTTTGTATATATAATTTCCGACTTCAGTAACATTAATTAAAAAAATATAGGTATTAGGGTGACATAATTTCAATATTTATGAATTTTTGATAGGACAAGACTAAAGTTTTCGTTTTGATTAGCAAACATTCCAAAGTTTATAAGGGTGCTCAAAAGCACACAATATCAAATTATTATTTAAATATGCATAGTAAGAGTATTACTTACTCATATAATCAAATTAATTATGGGAAAGTCAAATAAGGTTCAATTAATATTTTTGAATTTAGAATAAAATTTAAATCGTTAAATTTTAATTAATTAACAATGAATTTTAAATAAAATTGTGATATTTTTATTGTGAATTTTTTATACATAATTATTAAATTTACTTAAAATTCTATTTTATAAATTATTGAAGTTTTTGCATGTCGGGATAACGTTATCCATCAAAGCAGGAGATCTTTCGCATATCTCATTGGTGAAAGATATATCCATAAACTTTATAGTTTTATTCCAATGTTTAATTAGGCAACAATATGCTTTAGAGTATTTAGGTGATATTATAGATCCTAAATGGTATTCAAGAGGTTCCCAGGAAGCTATTTTCTGATCACGACATGTAAACCAACAATTGCTCCATACATATGATATAAAATTACACGCTTCGATCATAATTTCTGTCTTATCTAAATTTAGAATAAAAGCTTTGAGGCAGTAAATCCTTCTAGAATTCTAATATGGTATAACTTTTTTGAGTCAAATACCTTTTGTCTACTCATTACGTTAATGATTAACCAACATAAATGAACTGAAAAAACATGTATTTTGAATTTTTAAAAATTTTTTTTATTATAGGTTACATTTTTCTTATTTTATAGGTTATAAAAAGTTTTCCTTAGTATTAATATTTAAATTATTAAAACATTATTATGTAGTTAAATTAGTAATTATTCTATTAAAATGAAAATCAATAAATGATATAAAATTTTAATTTCATACCTTCGAAACCTTTGATTTTTGAATATTTTATAAAAAAGAGTACGATAAATATTAAATGAACAAAACATTTTAGAACAATTACAGAATATATTTTGATTGATTATGGAAATATCGTGCAACAAATAACAACCTTGTAATAATACTAATACGTATTTTTGGGGTTCCGCAATAATAATTAAATATCATTAGAAAGTGGAGTTTAAAGTTTAGTAACCAATTTTATACACTAAATTTTTTGTCAACTTCCAAAAGATTGTATAAGTTAATTTAACATCCTCTTGAATATAAAATGAATGCAATTATAAAATGAATTATATTATTTATTTAATTTTCAATTTGAAAACAGCTGCTTTAATTTATAAAATAAGTTAATAAAAGATAAATGAAAAGTAAGAAAAGATAAAAATTAAGTTTAATTTATATCCTTTTTTTAGGTAGTAAAATTAAGGTACATGACATTTTTACAGAAAAGAATGATGACCTAACGAAAAAAACAAAATGGAATAATTCCGTACGAGCATTTTCTTATTTATCGTCACATATATCATCAAATGTGTTTGCAGAAGATTTCATGTATATAAAAAATGAAAACCTAGACAAGAAAAAACAACATGCTAGAGTTAGATACATAATATTTCTCATGATATTACTGGGTTGTCTAATCACTATACTATATTTTTGTGTTGAATACATGATTATTTATTAATTTTTAAAATTTATATCAATGTTTTGCATTTCTTTTGATTTTTTCAATAATTTCCTAAATTTAACATAAATACATGTAAATTAGTTTAAATCCGTGATTCTCAAATGTAATTTAGCGGGTCATACAAAATGGCAGGGAATTCCTTTTTTCAAATTTTTTTACTTTAAAGATTTATATTTCATATTCATGAGTCATGAATTATGACACAAAATTTTTTAACTGTCGATAAAAAAATATATTAATGTAATTTATGAAATATTCCAAAAAAACGCACAGGCTCCAATTAGCCCACTGTTGAGAACCAGTTAAATAAAATATACATAAATATTTGAAATCTTTTAAACTTTAAATAAAATACTCAAAACAATATTTTGAAATTTTGTGATATTTTTTAATGATTAAATTGAATTCACCTCTCCGTTTCTTGAGAAAAAGTATCATTACAAATCATTTTTTTGTTTAATTTATTTATCGATTCAAAATATTCAAAATGAATAAATTTGAGCAACTAAATATAAATATTTATATTACAGTAGAAGCCGTTTATAATTATCAATACATGTTGATCAAAATGTATAAAATTTCAGCCGATAATAGTGATCAAAAGTGTTCTGTCCCAAAGTGATCACTATAATCGGCTTTAATGTATACATAATTTTTTAAATTTTTAAAAATAATAAATCAAATTGTTACCTCGAAATAAATATTTATAAAATTGTCATCATAATCGTTAATCATGTTTCCAATTAAAATGTGACTGAGAGAATGTATCAATATTAAAATAAAAGATCCAATGTTGGAAAATCTTTCAAATCTAACGTATAATGTTTTGGTTTTTTCTTGATAAAATACACTATATCTAAAACAGTTTGAATGGTATCCATTATTAGGTATTTCTGACGCTGCCGCAATCTTTATTTTATTAGAAAGTATATTTCTATAATCTTTTTTTATCAAATATACACCAAATTCTTCATATTCCGTAATTTTTATCATCATTTTTTTTAATAAAAATTCGCCAAATTGTATCATTAAAACTTGTTCATTATTCAATGATTTTGAATCTACAATTTTTAAAGTTTGATTGTATTGATATTGACAATCTTCAATGTCCAAAATTGATCGAGTGTAGTCACCACCTAAATTATGACATTATTTTGTAATTTTTAACATTTATTTTTGACAATTAATTATAATACATACAGAATATGAAGAAGGGTTGACACCATATGACAAGGTTAAATTATTATTAATAAGGTATGAAATTGATACCAAAATTTCAACCCTAAAAAATAATCTTAGATAACATGAATTCCATAAAAAATATAATTGTAAATATTTATTTATTTATTTAAAATTATATTTTTTCAGTTTTTATATCATTTCTGTGAAATTTCACACTTTCAAAAACCTTTAAAGTATAATTCTATTACATTTTATGCTTTATATTTTAACTGTTTTGTTGTATATTTTTTTATATTAACAAATTTTAGTAAAATATTTTTCAACTGTCACAACAAAACTGTACGTAAGGTCACCAATTTACCCTTGATTTAGTGTCTACATTCGAAAGATAAACATCCGACCAAATAATATACCTATAACGAATTGATTTCCATTTTGTTGTTTGCTGTTTTTAACCATATTGTCCAAAGTATCGTGTATTGATTTAACCTTTTCAAAGCATGGAGACATGAGTAATAAATCCACAAAAGCAACTTCGTTCGTCGTTACATCTGGGATCAATTTTTCCGTCTACATATTTATAAATAAAAATTAGTACAATGTATGTTGATCCAACAAAAATAAAAAAAAAAAATTTTTGTTGTTGCCCATTAAAAGTTAATGACACTAATAATACAGTCTAAGTCTCTATACACCAAATATTGTCAACTGAGTCTATGTGGACCCTTGGTTCCAAATCAGTTTTTTTGGGTCCATGAAAATTTTTATAAATTTTAAATCATTTACAAAAATAAAATAAAATTTAAAATGATATTTTTCATTAATGATAGTAATTATTTATAATTAACGTCTCCTAATTATAAAAAAATGAGTTTATATTTATATTAGTTATTAAAAATATATTGCTATAATATATGCTTATAAATATATAAAAATATATAATACATTAAAAGTTATAAAGCTTTAGAGATAAAATTTTTAATGACGGAATTTTTGGTTCATACAAATCTGCAAACAAAAAATTAATTCCGTTAAAATGAAATTTCTGTTAGCAGAAATTTCGTTAATTAGGACTTAGACCAGGCTTGTTAACCGGGGGTACTAGCACCCCTAGGGGTGCTGAAAAAACTATTCTTATTTTTTAAAATTTGAATATAAAATGTTAATAAAAAAATCTAATTAAACGTATTTAATCACTCAAATAAGTGTATATTAATGAGTGATTGTGATTTCCCGTGAAATGACAAAAGTCGAGAATCGGGAAATTAAAAATTAAATTTCCTGGGTCCCGGGAATTTCCGGCAAAAATAAAAAATTTATTAATCATTTATAATATAGAATATATATAGAAGCATTAGAAATTTAATTAATGAAATAACACGAATCTTAGATTGAAATTTACAAATTTTAAACATCTTTTAAACGCGTTCTACGTTTTGTAACGAAATTAGAAGCAGTAGAGAAAT
>LWCA01001208.1:0-10438 GCA_001642005.1 Intoshia linei | reverse complement strand
TTCTATATTTATATATTCTATTAATTAAAACTGTAATAATAATTTGAGTGAAGATATTTTTTTGTGTCACATTTGACCTGACCAGCAAATTGAGTCTTACATTCTTGTAGTATATTATTATATATTAAATGATGATGATATAATTTAATTAAACGACTATGATAAAAAAGTATTAAAAATAAATTTAATCAATATTTAGACTTGGTCTTGTAATTTTTTTTGTATTTTTCTAAAAACTCTAACTCTTATATTTTTTAATTTTGCTAACTCATTCAATTTTATAATAAACTCAAATATTTTTTTGTATTAATATCTATCACAGTTGATATCCATTGAAATTTACCATGGACAATTACGTATCCTTACCAATGATGGTATTGTCAGAAACGTTTATTAGTTACTAAATATAATTTTAATGCGGATGCTTAAAGATTCTAAAACATCAAAAACAATACAGTCTAGTTTGACAAATATTAATAGTAACGTTTCAATAGTTTCAAATTCGAAGATGAATAAACTCAAAAATATGCATGTAAAAAATTCTAAGACTGGTACTATGTCGTCTGGTGTTGGAACGTCTGTTAATTCGTATTAATTGCATTATATTCTAATTGTAGCACCTGTTAATTTAAATTATAGTACATGTACTAATCTTCAGGAAAATAGTAATGTGAAAAATACTAAATTATTATCCCAGACCCACGATATCTCACTAATAGCCAAAATAGACTCACTAAATTTAGACGTAACTAATAAATGTGAGCAGATCAGGTTTTATTATAAAATTTTTTTATAATTGTTAGTGCTAAATTGAGTAAAAAGATAGTAAGAGTTGCTCCTGAATCAAGATTATCGTTAGCTGATAAAAAAAAAATGGAATGGAAAAATCAACGTATGTTTTTTAATTATTTATTTTATATTACATAGAAACGGATTATAATTGGGACCCATGGGGTAAACCTGGTGGAGGTGCTCCGTTGATTGATCCTTACGGAAATTTGTTGTCTGATTATAACGTTAGAAAGGTTTCCTTATTTAGATTACATATATTTCAAATTTTTGTTAGAGTGAAATTTTAGACAAAAAGTATGATTTCAACAAAATAAATTTGGAAAATTTTCGTGATATTAAAAAACAAGAATGGTTGAAAGATCTAGGTTAAAAATTTTATACCTTGATATATCTTTCTAGCTATTCAACGAACGGAACAATTGGATAAAAGAGAAAAGGAATTACAACAAATTAAGTTAGATAAACAAGTGCAATTTGTCAAGTAAGTCATCAGTTATAATAATTATATAATTATTTATAATAGTGCAACTGTGTCCGAATCTCCTAACGTTGTTATAAATTTTGCCCAATCTGATAGGTCTGATTATATGCCACAATGTACCACTAATAATGTTACGTCCACGATTTCTCATGTATAGTTTATTATACATTATTAATTTATTATAATCACATTTATTTTCAAAAAGTGAACTTACAGATTGTTTTGAATTTTTTATGAATATACACTGAAAGTATAGTTCCAAAATGAACACCCTGTATTTCTTCATATTAATGTTATCTCTTGGGATCTTAGAAATAGCAATTTTTTTCTAACATTTTTAAGTTACTAATTCTATATTATATGTGATACAGTAGAACCTCTTCATACTAAAGTTCTATTTTCATCAGTATAAAAGGCTCTTTAGCTAGACTCTATCTGATTATTTGCACTATATTACTTATATAAAATAATAGCGTTTTTATGAATCCGATAAAAATAACTTTTATAAAATACATTTATATCCTTACTTATTGTATATAAAGTGACTAGTCTGACTGTTATACTTCGTACAAACAACATCCTTGCTTGGCCAAGTGAGAACTTTTTTAATACTAACAAAAAAATAAATTCAATAATTACTGAATTTTATTATAATAAAATCTTACTTAAAAATGTTACACTCACTATTATTAATCATTTAAAGGAATGGTTCCTAAACTTAAATTTCACATTATATTAACATTTGCGTAAAGAATTTTAAAAACAATTTTATAATTCCATTTATTTAATTTATTAGAGATAATGAGTGTATAATCTTGAAAACAAAGTCAAAACAGTGCAATCCTAAATATTTTCAAAATTGCTTAAATTCCAGAAAAACTAAAATTAAGTCGGAATAATTTATTTTAAATTAAAATATAATGTGAAATGACTAGTCTGTGGTTAAATAAATTTGGGAACTATTTCTTTAAATCATGGATGCCCATCTGTCGATCGCCAAAATTAATTTTTTATTTTAATAATAATCGTCATTAAAATGATCTCTATAAAATTTCACTGTACTTATATATGGTTAAAAATTAGTTTATTATAGTTGGAGTGGGTACCGGAATTTTACTTATTTAACCCCTTCTTTAGCAATATTATTAAATGCTATACTTGCTACATTATATTATAATATTTTGATTAGTCCACTATTTCTTATAATAGGTTTTGCGAATAATTTTCAAATATATAGCGAGGGTGCTTCGAATTTTTAATTTTTAACATATTTTTTTAGTCATTGTATTAGTCGATCGTCACTAGTGTTTCCATTTTACCGACTTTTTCATTATCGGTAATTTACCGAATACAATTTTTATACCGGTATATTAGCGGTAATTACTTTTTTAAAGTATTTTTTAAATTTAATTAATAATTTACTTTTAGGCAAAAAATTATTAATTAAACAATTTAACGGTGTTCCAATGTTAAAAAAATAATTTGGAAAATTTTCGTGATATTAAGAAATTTAACATTGGAACCAATATTAAAAAAACATTTTATAAGGGGCCTACACTTTCCATCTGACTCGAGCCTACTCCTGCCTTTCCACATACCTGTCTGTAGTGAACTATAGTTTGAAGTTAATAGTTTTATTAGATACCTGATCCATGTAATGAAAAAGAAGATTTATTAGATTTATTAAAACTACAAGACATGATTAATTCGATGGTTAGTAAGTATCAGGTGGATAAACCCTATGAAAATGGTTATTTTTTATTTAATTTGTTACTCTAGTTTAGGTGCTTTGCAAAAATTACAAAATAACATACAAGGTTTGCGTGATTGGAATTGTATTCAACGACAAGGTATTAGTTCTTGAAGATAATTAGAAATGTTGATAGATGTATCGATGGTGGACCAAAGCGTTCAAGTACAAACACTGAAACCTCAATCAAATCTCAGTTATTTGAAAAAAAATAAATGTAAACCTAGATGGAATGCTGTAAAAACAAAACCAGATATCAAAATTAAACAATCTGATAGAGACATGTTATACAACATTAAAAAAAAACAATGGCGTGTTCAACAATTTAGGGACAGAAAGAATAAATCTGTTCAAAAAACTCAGAATCTTCAATGTAAATATGTAGAATCTGATGAAAAAATGAACAATAAACCGTACATTTCTAATAATTCTAAAAAAGTTTCTAATACACAAAATATTGGTAAAATGTATTGTAAGCCCAAAAAAATAAATGTGAATTTGATTAAATCTAAAAGAATATCATCTGTTGGCCGATTGGAAACCCCTTTTAAAGCTGATCGGTGTGATTTGTCCAAACGTACCACTTCACCACCAGTTCCAGCTCTACGTAGTCAAGTTAAATTATCTAATTTGGATAATTTTATGGATAAAAATTTGATGAATTCCATAAAATCAACCAACATATCCAATTGTATCATAAAACCACCTTTTGTAAATATTTTAAGAAGTGATGACTTCATAGATTGCTCAGAGGCTAACAAAAATATCATAAGACTACCTATCATAAAAAATAAATTTGATGTAGTTAATGAAGACGTTGGTATAATTTATAATTACAGTAATTTAACATTCAAATAATAGAAACATTAGAAATCCCTCATATTCATAAAAAGACTCGACATATTCATAATTTTGATAATTCCAATGTATGTTATGTAATGAATATTTTATAATATATTTACTTCTTAGAATCCGCTAGACAGAAAACAACCAAATGATCTTTTACTCAAGCAAATAAGAACAATCAAGAAGGTATACATTTGTACTCATTAATAATTTTCACATTTTTTTAGAGTTTCAAATTGATAAAGACTGATTCTTCGTTAATTTTACAAAATATCAATACACATTGATTAAATTTTTATTTTATACAATTCCGACAATTATTCACACTGAAGCAATCGAACTATTCTACAAACATTAAATTATTTGACATAAACATATAACTTACGATGGGTCATTTTTCGCCCCTTCCATAAATTCGTTTAAAGATAATTTTCCGTCTAGGTTGATGTCCATTTGTTTGAATATTTTATCTGTTCTTTTTTCAGGAGTAGATTCATCTTCTGGTACCGTCATAACTTTTCCTATCATTTTGTAAATAGCCTAAACTTTTAATTAAAATTTAGCTTTGAAAATATTTTTAAAACTAATAATTATCTATTCAATAGTGAGTGCATCTTAAACGGTGTACCTCGAAATTTTTCAGGTGTGCCGCAGAGGAATTTTAATTAATAAATAATTACATATGTATAATATACAGTGTATAGGTAATGTAATAAGAATAATGTAGTGTATATTTAATGATATGTGAGTAAATCAAAAATTGGTATCCAACCTTTTTTTGATTCGATTGATTTTAAATTTTTCAATGAGTGGTGATCGACTAATACATTGCCTAGAAAAATGTTTCCAAGAAATCCAATAAAAAAGGTTTGACTAAATATTTTTAGTGTGATCGTAGAAAACATGAAAATTAAAATTCGGAATAATTCCAAGCACTTTCGCTGTATATTTGAAAATTATTGGCAAAACCTAGTTTATGAAATAGTGGACTAATTTATTTATTAGATAACGATTTAAACAAATTACATCGCATTTATTAAAATGTGTACAAATTTTAACAGTATTAAAAATAAATTATATATGTCAATATTAAAATAGATGTCATTTTAATAACGAGTATTTAATTTAATTTATTTTTTAATTTTGGCGATCGACAGGTTAAGCATCCCTGATGTATACCATTTTACGTCAAATTGAAAAACTTTAAATTAGATTTTATTAAAGGGTAATTTAAAATATTTATATCAAAAAGTTACATTTTTGACTTTGCCCACTTTCTCACAATAGATTTAAACTATGTCGAAGTAAATTTTGTACGGCCGTGGTAACAATGAGTAAAGTAACTTGTTGGAAAGGTTGTGCACCCTGGTCTAGACTAAAGCGTAAAGTGGTTTATGGTTGATGTCCCTGGATTCATTTTTGGTATTGCAAAATACAAGTACATGTAAGTTATTTAGATTTACAGAATTAAGATAACTCCACCACTTGTTTAATAAGATAACTATTATTATGGTCAATGAGAGATTTCACCATTATTCAAATAAAAATTTACCGAAAAAACAACATTACGAATATTTTTTCAATTTTTAAGTTAATTTTTTTATGGGTTAAAAAAAGTTTCTCTATTTATAATAAAAATTTATATTAGATAATTATCACTCCTAATTACTTTTGATATGAGTTGATCGGTAAATCACTCATTAAATAAATTGATAAATAAAAATAACATTTGCGAAATAAGATATATGATTGAATTAGACAAATAATATATCTGAAATTGAAATAAACCAAAAAACTGAATACAATATAAGCAATATATCGTTTAATTTATGTTTCAATGTATTCTATAGAATATATATATTTTATATAGTCAACTGTCTTCATGTCTGACTGTAAATGCAAGTTGTTAAGACAGTGATATCTACTCAATAGTATATTAATATGATAAATTTAGGTTTGTAAATACTTTGGGTTTAATGTACATAACCAAAACCTACTATTCATTTGTCATTATTAAGCTGTTATTTTTTTAATGTTACTATTGATTAATTTTTTATATCTGCGGTTTAAATTGAACTAAAATTTACAGTGCATCCGGTATAATATTTTTATAGACACACATTTTAACCTTAATAAAATATACATCTAATTATACAATATATTCAAATAAAAATTATACCTTTACAATTTCCAGCATTTCATTTCTACTGATGTAACCATCATTATCCAAATCATACATAGAAAATGCCCATTCTAATTTTTCATTCATATTCCCACGAGAAGTAATCGAGAGAGCACAAATGAATTCTCGAAAATCAATGGATCCATCACTATTAGCATCAAATGTTCTAAAAACATGTTGGGCAAACGTTGAAGAGTCGCCAGTTGGAAAAAAATTTTTGTAGATATTTTTAAATTCTAAAATTATAAATAGTTTTATATAAGTAGTAATTATAAAATCACCCTGTAATAACTCAGTTTTGGGCTACATAGCTTATACAGAATAGAGCTGACTAATTAAGGTAAGCTTATGTTATTCTCACAAATTCTTCCTTTCTTCGATTGTTAAATTTGTACGTTGATGTAATTTTCACATTTTACGATTATATGATTACATTTTATATTTCATCATTAAATTTCATAAATGGTGTACAATTACGTAAGTGAAATCAAGTTATACATTTAAATATACGTTGTTAATTCATTAAAAGTGGAAATAATTTTTTTCAATTATAATTATTTAATATTTCTTTCTTAGCACGATTTTAATTATATAATTTAATTTCTGAAATAATCAATACCACCTTTTTTTAAATTTCAAATAGGTCGTCAAAACCGATTATATGGCCAATGTAAGCGGATTAAACTTTACATATTTTTATTAAATGGAACACATACCATCATTACCATAATTATAGATGGATTATATGATAATTAGAACTATTATTTGTATGAATAAATATTCAATCGTACCACATAAATCATTATAATTACATCAATTATATCATAAATGATTTAAAGAATTTATAATGGGTTAGTCCAATTTACACTATTTATATCACAAACCAATAAAAATAATTAAAATATTACATACACATTTAATGATTAAATTGATTTTCAATATTGAATATTAATAAAAACTACTAATTTGCATAATATAGAAATGACATAATGGAAAACTAGCCAAACACGTCAGTGGCCCCATTTATTATAATGAAAATTCATATATAAAGATACCTACTACTGTAAGGTGTCCTGATGGACAATCCTTTTGAAACCCTTTATACCATTGGTTGATTTCCTTTGCATTAAAGTTCGTGCATTCTACGAGCTGTTCTATATCTTCTGGTTTTAATTTGCTGCTTGTTTTCCCCATTATAAACTAGATTAAAAATTTAACGCAATATTAATTTGTAATTTAAATAAATTATAGTTGACGCAGCATTTGATCGAAATTTCTTGAATTGGTCATGCTTTTCCATTCATTTATCAATGTCAAAATACGAATATAGTAAGTGTTAAATTACGTTTTTATAGTAGGATCACTCCTTCAAAATAATTATGATTAGATTTTTTAAATTAAATATCAATATATTATAATTTTACAAATGTAAGGATCTATAAAAACTAATTAAACAAGTCAAATTTATATTAATATTGATTGTACTTACTAGGCAATATTCTTTTTCAATAAATGTACTTTTATATATAAATTGAAATTTACCAACGAAAGTAAATTAGTTCATAGCTACTATTGTTTAATGAAAACTGAAAAGAAATCGATTATTCGAGTAGGTGTTTAATTATACAATGATAATTTAAAATAATAATTAAGATTCTTGGACAGTATAGTAACATATATTATTTATTTTTACGGCTTCGATACAATATGTATCTTTCGATTGGCCATGTTTCCAAATAAATACGTCGGCATTTTGTACAATAGCGTTAGTAAATTCAGTACGTGATAATATATCGGCTGTATCGTTTAAATGACCGGGTCTGTAGTTAATTGTAAAATCAAATTGTAAAATTAAAATAAAATTAAATAAAATTGTTCTAATCATTCGATCCACCGAAATTAACGGTTTGTAGGGTTTTTAGATTGTCGAATGTGGACGAGGGGGTTGTGATCGGTTATTACAGTAAAATGACGACCATAAAGATAGTATTTAAACTTTTCGATAGCCCAGACCATTGCCAAAAGTTCTTTATCTACGGTGATGTATCGTGCCTGTGTGGTATTAAAAGTTTTACTTGAGTATGCAATGACATAGTTGCCTTGCCGTAAGGTTGCTCCCATACCTTGATGTGACGCATCGGTCTCGAGTATATATGGTTCCTGAGTGTTGGGAAACGACATTATTGGAGCATTTGTTAGAGCGGTTTTTAATTTTTCCATATATTGATCGAACTTCTCATTCCATATAATTTTGGGAAGTTTTAATAAATTATTTAAAGGTGCAGTAAGAGATGCATAATCTACTATAAACACTCTATGGTAGTTGCACATACCCAAGAACGATCTTAATTGTCTTTTGTTTTTAGGTGGTTTGATTTTTAAAATGCCTTCTATGTTCTCTGGATCGGGTAGCATACCTTTTGCATTAATTAGATATCCCAATATTTTAATTTGCCATTTCCTCATTTTACATTTTTCTGGTTGAAGAGTAATTCCAGCTTTCTCCAAGCGTTCGAATACTTGACCTAGTGTTTTCATGTGATCGAGATAATTTATAGTAAATCAATAACCTTCAATTACTACATATAAATTCGAATGTCAACTTTATAATATTAATTCTATTATAATAGAGATTAATTATGCCAGTGCATTAATTTATAAATAAATTCAACTCATGGCTGATGTCATTTAAAACGCCCGTTTATTGAATTCATGATATTCGAAATAATTATACCACACTTATGTCAAGCAAATCATAATAGGGTCAATTAATTTTAATATTATGTTGGGAAATTATTTAATTATAATAAAACTCACCCTTCGGGTTCGTGCATTTCAACAAACTCGTATGGACAGTGAAAATTCTACACTAAGCATGTAAATCACTATTATCATGCGCCTCTACATGTAACCTTTTTTTAATGAATTTAGTAATTATTTAGCCACATAAAATTTTCTTTCTTTTAACGTTAAAATATTTTTTATATAAATTTGAACAATCATAAAAATATAATAATCCGGTTATGATAAGACAAACCCGGTTTTTTCTTAAATAAAAAAAAACTGGTCTTGAACATTAGTTAAGTCTTAAAATAACCGAAAAATATTATTTAAAATTGCTAGATAGGGACCGACAATGGGTTAAAATTATCTTTTTGAAAAATAAATTACATGGGATTACAGTTTATTCCAACAATATAATTAAAATTATTAATTGAATTAATTAATCAACTCTTAATTATAGAATAAATTACATAATTATGAACTATTGTAATTAACTCTTAAACGAAAATATATTACGGGTAAAAGTTTATATACAATCAACAACTAACGTCATTTCATTCAATTAACAATGTATTCTTAAATAATTATTGAAAGTAATCTTGAATATTCAAAGGCATTTCCTCAATATTTGTAGAATAAAATTGTTCAATATCATGAAGAATCGGTAAATCATCTGGTTTCACAAAGTTAATGGCAATACCCTTGTCACCATATCGACCAGAACGTCCAATTCTAAATTAATAATTAAAACATTGACCTCATTAAGTATCCAATCAGTCAAAATAATATAGAAAATTATTTTTCTGATTCGAGTGTTCTATTCAGCAGTGATTCTCAATCCTGTTTCTAATGGGCGCACTTTGGGAACAACTACAGAAGCAATTAAAACCATATTGTTTTCTCTGATCATATATACTAGAATTGGGCAACCTTATGATGGTAGATTCTGATAATTTGGAGGGCCGAACACATTAAAAATTTACCACCGACTGTATTTAGTAAAATGACACTGGATTTAAAAAATAAAATCTGTACATATACAAAAATTTATGCAATCCGTATATTCCATCCTTGATATATACAATAGTATAAACTTTTGGAGAGATAAATTTTAAATTTAAGAAAAAAGTTGTTTTGGTGCAAAAAAATGTGGTGTAACTCTATGAACTAATATAACTCGTTTTCAATTTTTCGCTGACATGTACCAGTTGAGAAACACTGCATTAGGGTAAAAGGAGGAATTTTTACCTGTGGATATACAATTCACGATTATTTGGTAAATCGTAACTTACAACAACATTCACTTGTCGTACATCGATACCTCTTGACCAAATATCAGTTGTAATTAAAACTCGACTAAATATAAACGTATAAAAATAAAAATAAAAATTACCTTTCACCAGACCTAAACTGCCTCATAACAGTATCTCGCTCTTCCTGTGGCATTTCGCCGTGCATAGAAGATACAGTAAAATTATTATTACGCATATTTTCAGCCAAAAAGTCCACCTTTCTTTTCGTATTGCAAAATACTACGCACTGTGTAACAGTTATCGTTTCAAAAAGATCACATAACGTGTCAAATTTCCACTCCTCCCTGTCA
>LWCA01000193.1:0-41636 GCA_001642005.1 Intoshia linei | reverse complement strand
GGAGTGTTTAAATTAATTACAATGGGGTGCCTAAGACTTATGTCGCGCACTGTATATAATATATTAACATTACAACTAAAATTTAATTTATTTTTTTATGTAGGAACGAAGAACGTTATTATTTTGGTTTAAACCAAACACAGATTACCATACACAAGTTAAAGAAGCTTATGACTTTTTTAGAGAATTAGTTTCATTGGAAAATTTGCCAAAAAGTTATTTTTATATATTAATATTTAAATATAGTATTTGATAATTATAATAGAGTATTTACCAACAATTAAATTGATTCCCAAACCTTGCGCTGCGACGCTGTAATACGTGGCAAGACAAAAGTAGGTGCGTCACGACATTTTTTTGGGGACTATTCCAGCAAAAAAAATTTGATTATCACGTTTTATCACAAATTTCATTTTCAGAAATTCAATCTTTCAATGTTAAAAACCCCATTGTCTTATTTTTTAATTCAAATCAGACCTAGAATTATAAGATACATAATCTGATAAAGATTTTAAATTTATCAACATTATGATAATTTTCAATTTCAACATCTTATATCTTCACGGCCAAAACCCCAAATTACCCTTAGTTGTAAAAATTATAAAGTCTTATAATTATAGGTATAATAAAGTATATACAACATAATTGATATATATAATAATGAATAGTATCATTTTTAAGTTAGATCTTATTGAATTTATTTTTTTGGTAGAATTAAAAATATCCGCCCTCGACAGAGCTAGATGCTGTTTGTACGTAGTACATAACAGTCAACCTAGTGTATAATATAAATGATTAAGTGTCCCTCCGAAAAAATGCGAAAAGCACCTTACCTATGGGTTAATTACTCATATACCAATTATCAACTTATCTGTCACTATTTAATATTTTTAATGTGAT
Source organism: Intoshia linei (assembly GCA_001642005.1). Taxonomy (NCBI): domain Eukaryota; kingdom Metazoa; phylum Orthonectida; family Rhopaluridae; genus Intoshia; species Intoshia linei. The sequence goes on along the minus strand of LWCA01000193.1, from coordinate 40,736 downwards.
TATTTTAGTTTATACCGATTTTATCAAAAAAGCCATTGTATTGATGAAAACATGTACAAAATTTTATTCTATTAATCGAATATTAATAAAGTTTAAGCAAATGCACCCAGATGAAGCAAATGTAGTACAAAACGCAGACAATCGGACAGATCAAGTCAAGCGCTACGATGAAGTTTTGAGCTTATTTGAAATGGCGTACCCTAATAATTTGAGTTTAAACGTGCTCAAACAACGTACAAACATGAGCGAGGATATGCTTCGAACAATTATAGCTAAATTGATCAAGGAAAAATTAATTAAAGAAATATCTGAAGGGTACTACATCAGATATACTGAAGAAGATGAAAAATCGCAAGACTATCAAACCATAAATGATAACCTTGGTGGCAAAAAGCCTGTTGTAGCAATTATAACATCTAAATATTGTGAAAAGTTGGCTATTGAAGCTATCATGGAAGATAAATTATCTTTTGCTCAATTCAAAAAAGAAGGTGAATCAAATGCCTACACTGTAGGCAGGATTGGGTCTATTTGTGTAGTTACTACTAAATTGCCGATGGTTGGAAAAATACGAAAGGCCCAAATCGCTTCAGCTAATACTACCACCCGATTATTGGGAACTTTTGATTCTGTAACTTATGTAATATTAGTTGGTGTTTGTGGTGGAGTTCCTCATTACGCAGATTATTATAACCATATTCGACGTAGTGATGTTGTTGTTTCGTGTTCGAATGTATATATAAAAGAAAATGGAATATATGATTCAAAATGTAATAGTAGTTCTTCGCAAACAGATATCTACATTCTCTGTGAGCAATATCGTGTAAATGAAGACGAAGATAAAGAAGAGTTTAATCTGGATAAAAACTGCACTGTAAAATCTTGGAAATTACCTTCTAATGATCTTGTCGATTTAGCCAACAATTTAATCACTAGTGATGCTTTTTCTACAAATTGGAAAAGTGAAATTATGGTAGTTTTAAAAAATTTAGCATCAACTCAAACCAATCAAAACTTTGCACCACCCATTGGTAGTGATTTATTACAAATTGAAATGGATGGTAGTTTTGTAGAGGTATTAATTTACTTTTAATTGTACAGTATAACCTAAATTTGGTGCACCCTCCGTTTTGTGGCACTTATTTTTAAATTGAGATGTAAACTAAAATATTTCACAATTTAAGTTTCAAAAACGTGTATAGAATGGAATGTAATAAGTTATAATTTATTTGCTAATAACATTTAAGATGTTTATGTATTTCCGTCTTATTTCAATGTGATGCTTTTACTGAATTTAATTTTATACAAAACACGACTTCATTAATTAATTCAGAATTATATTCCCTTAACTTCTTTATTAGTGATGCTCCTATAATCTGTGTCCGTTCAAATGATCGTAGTTAATATTAATTTTAATTTTAATATATGATCGTAGATCTACAGAACCAAGTTAAAACTGAAATATTAAGATATTAAACCTACAAACCATATTACAAAAAAATTAAAAATATTTTCTGGTGTGGACACCATAGAATATTTTTTTATCCAATTCAATTATAAATTCTAATATTAGTATATTTTTACGATCTCTTGATAGTGCGCCCTTATATCTATTATTAAAATAATTCAGTAAAAAATTAGGTTGATGAGAATTTTTCAAAAGTAGGTGTGCAAAACGAGTTTATAATGTACTAAAAAAAAATAATAGGTTGAACACCCACAAAAGCCCAGTAAAAAAGATTTAAGTGTACATGATCCCAGGGTTCATTTGGGAGTGATTGGATCAGCTCGTCAATTGATGAACGATAAATCTAATTTGGATAAATTTATAGAAAAGTACAATTGTAGAGCTCTAGATTATGAATTTGATCAAGTTATTGAATCCATATTTGGAAACAGAAAGGAACATTTTATAATCATAAGAGGTATTTTGTATATTTTTCAAAATTAGAAATACATTAATAATTTTACTAATGTAAAAATAGGTATATCCGACTATGAATACAAAATTGGAATATCCGGTAAATGGGAACCAAACGCTTCGGTAAACGCGGCTGCCTTCACAAAAATGTTGATTGAAAAATTGAGTGTCAAGAATATATTGTAAAACATCTACAAAATAAATTATTTAAATTTAATAAAATTTTACAATATGTACAAAATTATAAATTAATCTTGACCTGTATATGAAGGCGTAGCAATGCCGTATTCCATGGCCGGGACATACTCGCTGTCGGATATAGATGGTGATCGAGTTGGTGTTTGATTTTCAAGATATTCTAAGAATGAAAAATTTTGTTCCAAATCAATTTGTTCATCAAACCCCTCTGGTAAAACAAGAGCGCTGGGTATATACGTTGAATTGTTTGTAATAAGAGTAATGCATTTCTGAATTAACTCATCTTTTGAAAGGTTTGATAAAATTTTGGTAACGTTTTTAATAAAATTTTTACGATTTTTTTCGGTTATTTTAATCACACCGGTCGTTCTTTCAGATTCAATATCAGAAGAATCCTTTTTTTGAATTTTTAGTTGGTTTATTTTATGAGTTTGGTAGTTTTTACCCATTAATGGTGAAATTTGATATTTTTTGTTGTTATGTTTAAACCTGGGTCGTTGGCCGCGTGGGTAATTAGAAAATCTTTCAGGTAAATGTTGATAATGTCTATTACGTCCATATCCAGAGGTATTAAATCTTTCTGAATAATATCCATCTCGTCGATTTGACGGGCGGCCAATGTAACCCCTTTTATATACTTTTCTATCAATTTTGAATTAAAAATTTAAAGTTGCTTTAATCTAATGAAAATATTAAATTATTTTTATGAATTAGATTTATATGTAATCTATTACGTAGGCACTAGTTGATTCTTTATGTAATGTATTCGTTGCTATGACAATCTCTTACAAAATTTTAACAATTTTTTGTAGTTACGATTCCTAGTTATTTTATTTATGTTAATTTTGAGAAATTTTTATCGTGTTTATTGTCTATTGATTTTTCTATGGAGATTTGTGTGTTTTGATTTTAAATCCAAAAAGATCCAAAATTTTTTATTGTTTGTGAGTTTATTTCTCATTTTTATGATAATTATTTACGTGATTTGTTTATGTGTATGGTGTATAATTGATTCCAAAATGTTGAAATTATGTTTTATTGATTTATTGATTTATTTGCTTTTTAACATATTTGAAAGATTATTTTTGATTGTGTACTTTATTTTTATTTGAAATTACTGACATAATTTTGAATCATAATGATTTATTATGCATTTTTATTTTTATTACACAATTTAGATTTTTTATCCTATTTTTGAATTTTAATATCATTGTACAAACGTTTTCTCGTATTTTGTCAGTCTTGCCAATCAAATTCCTAGAAAATATATACAAAAATTAATTTTTTGTACTTGTAAGCTTTATTTATTACAATCTTTTGACTAGAGTAGACTAAAAACGATACTTTTTAAATCCTAAAACGAGCAGCAAAATATTTAAATGTATCGTACATTTTAATGGTAAATATATTTAAATGTAGCTTTATAAAATATTCTTGTAAAACTCTTGAATCTTTTAATACTCTTTGAAATCTTTAAAAAACATTAAAATTTGAAAACGATATCATACATTTTAATTTGAGCAGCTATAATTATTAAAAAGGCATAAATGAAATACCTTTTTACTTAGAGCATTGTTTTTCACTCTTTTTTATTATATCCATCTCTTTCACTCTTAAAAAATTCCATGCACCATTTCAAAAATAACTTAACGGCCCATTTGTTTTGAGGGTGTAAGATTTTTATCAAAAAAAAATTCGAGACTTAATTTACTAATTCTAATATTTATTTTTTAAATTAATGATATCACCCAACTTGGCGATTCTTACAGATTTTCAGTTAATATGTATGACACATAAGAACGTACTTATATAAAATTAAAAATTTAAAAAAATTTATGTAAATTTCATTTTCAGAAATTGAGTTTTTCAGGGCAAAAAAATTGAAATTAACTTTTTTTTAATGAATAATAAAATCAACCCTAGAATTTTAATTTTAATTATTATTACTTAATTAATTGTAATTTAAATTTTAATTAATCAAAATTATACTAAACTCGAATAAAACATTAATTAATAAGGATAAAATTTATTTATATACAATTTTGATTATGATAATTTTGTATTTTAATATGAACTGATGTTTAATGAATAATATGTGGCAAATCGTTTTGACGCAAAAATGCCTCATTTAGTCACAATGCATAAAATACAAATGACGCATTAATGTGTCAAAAGGTCTCAATGGGTTAAAATCATGAGCATTATCAGAAAAGTACTGAAAATAGGACACTGATCCTAAGGTTCATGTATCTAACATTTTGAATATCCTTGGATTACCTAATAAACTGACCAAATAATGAATAAAAAAAATCATCAATCCATGGATTTATGATAAAAACTAACAATGAGATAAAAATTGCTATGGTTGAATTTACAAATTTTGATTGTAGAAAATGAAAACAAAATCAAAAATTGAATTTATATTCCATGTTTGGATATTTATTTTGATGTTACCAAATTTTTATGTAAGCCTTCAATTGGACACGGAGCATTTACACGTGCAACAGTTATCATCAAAATTTGTTTATTATCATTTTTCATTCAATATTTCCTCTACTTTGGGTAAATGTGTAATGTAAATTTTTTAACATTTTAAAATCTAGAAAATCAACAACATTTATTACAGGATTTTAAATATAAAATTGAAGAGTATATTGACGCATGGCCAGTTGAATTTGCACTTACGAGGGGTAGATGGAATCAGAAAAAATGGGGTTCAATGGATATTGATTTGCCTATTGGAACTTATATCAAAGCAATATCATCACAAGAGTAACAAAGAGTAAAAATCATTATTCTTATTGCTAAATTTAGAAACTTTGAAATTATACATCGTATATTGGGGACACTATTTTGTGTTTCAACAAATTCTAATAATTTTTTTAAATTTTATGAAACATTGGAATCCCATTTAACCACAAATGGTGAAAATAAAGAAAATTTTATAACTTGGCATACATTTAATACTGATGAATCTACGTGTAAGGAAAATTTTTCAACTTTTATCAAACTTTTACCATGCTATGGTAAAGAAGGTGTCTCTTCTTTGATCAAATCTATTAATCTCTTGAATTCATTTTATAGCTCCCTATACCTTTCTTTAAACCAGGTTACATTTTTTTATTAGAATCCATTTTATTAACTAATGTTAGGTAAATTATAATTTTATTATTTTTCAGAATTTCATTAAAATTGATATGCGAATTGTTTTGGAAGAAAAATTAAATAAAGGTTTTTATTTATACTTGCAAAATAATTATTTTAAAAATTGTATATTTTGACTATTTTTTTAAAAGATGTTATCCGTACTATAAAATTTATTATCATTTAGAAAATTTGTTGAATTTGGAAAATCGTTTCAAATCAAGTATTAAAAAGAGTTGCCCATGGACGAAAGAATCACTATTTACGTATGTAACATCTAAAGAACCAAACTTTGACATTTTTGAAAGAATGGAACTTAAAAATATCTTTCAAAATCATTGTTTTGATTCTAAACATAACATAATGTCAACATTTACTGTATTGAATCCAATTCATCTGTATTATTCCAGCATTAACCCTGTAAATTCAGGAACCACAATGTTAATTATTTACAATTTAAAAAGTGTCAAATTAAATAGAATTGCTAGCTTAGAAACAGGTAAATTGACAGAAATTTATTTAGCCCCTCTTAAGATGCAGTCTTTCCAAAATATTCTATGGGTTGATTTTGAATGTAATTTGAATGGCCATTTGCATGATAAAAATTATATTGAATGTTCTATTTATCCAATATCTAAAGTTTCTACTCATGATACAATTGATTTATTTTATCATATTCAATTACTGCTTGGTATACCTTGGATTGCTGATTTTTATTTGCATTCCATTTATGTTTACTGTGATGAATCTAAAGTATCTGAGAAGGAGGATGTATATTACGGTATTTTTTTGTATGATATGTATTTAAAAGCAATACTTTTTAGTGTGTATTATTAAGATTTTCAATTCACATTAATATTTTTTCAGAATAATTTTACTATGGTTTTAAAATTTTTATAAAAATTCAAAATTCTTTTTTTGGAGGTTGACAATATGTGGTAAAAATTTCGTAATTTATGTTAACTTGAAATAGATTATTTTCTTATGCGCCAAGAAATTATTTTAATTATCTTATTTTATTGAAAATCATGTCATTCCTAATCTTAATTTATTATTGGTAATTTTATCAAACCACTACTCTACCTCAATCAAGGACAGCTTAAACCTTTAAACTTTTAACCTTTAGGTTTAAGCTGTCCTTGCCTCAATTAAAAAAGTGAAAATCCCGTAAATTGTAAGATTGATTTGTAAATTTTTTGCTTTAAATAAATGAATTACCTTGATTGTAAAATTTTGTCTTTGAATTTCATTTTTGAATAAAAAATTAATATATTACCTGGTAAAAATGTAATCGTTTTGAGCCAAATCATAACCAAGATAGTTGCCACGATTTTATCAATATAAATTTATCTTAAATATTACCTGTTAATTACAAGATTTTAGCGCAATCTTTTTATATTTTAATATTTTTAAATTTACATTTAGATATCATATACTATTCACCGCCTCAACGAAAGTCTAGTATGGGATATTTGAAATTGAAATTCAGAGTCACGTCATGTGGTAAAGTTAAATTTAAAATCAAGATTAAGCGAAAATTTTTAAAATTTGATGAATTTCCTCCGGATGCTTATAGAGGATTTGTTTTGCCTCCAGTTACATTATTTTTACAACAGATATCGAATAATGAATCCAATATTATCAACAAAGTACAATATTCTAAAGCATTTGTGTTACATTTACCTACACCCGACTTTACCATGCCATATAATGTTCTATGTCTAACATGTACTATTCTCGCATTATCGATCAACACTGTTCATAGAATATGCACAAAATGTATAGAAGTAATCGAGGATGAGAGCAAAATGAAGCATATTTACGTGCGATTTTTTATTGCTGCTTATTCTAAATTTAAAATATTCGGTTTGTGTATTTTACAATGTATAAAATTTAATAAATCTAAGAAGGAATAAAATTGGAATCCTATTTGGATTTACAATTCATTGAGATTTTTTATTGGCTCTTCAACGTCAAATTCAAATAGTTCTTGTCTGTTTTTGTTTTTGGAATCTTTACGCTGTTTTTCCATTTTGCAATGATTCAGAGGAGTTTCCATGTTTTGCATTGTTTCAGGTATAGGGATACTAAAAAAACATGGATGTATTAATGCTTCAGATGAGTTTAGTCGGTGTTTAGGGTTGTATTTTAGTAGGTTTTGAATTAAGTGTATGAGTTTATCACTTGCTTCAGGTATTAAAACATGCATGGGAACGCCCTTGCTTTCCATGAAACTTATCTTGTTGTAATCTGGTAAATTTATCATTTCTGGCCATTCTTTTATTGTGGGTGTACCCATTGTATGTAAAACTAAAATATTCGTGTGCTTTAGTTATATTATTAGATTGATAGTTTACCGGTGCACAATTGATCAATGTCATTTTCTCCTTTAAATAAAGGCGAAAAATTTATCATTTCTGCCATAATGCAACCGATGGCCCAATAGTCCACTCCATTTCCGTATTTTCTTGCTCCGTATAACAATTCCGGTGAACGATACCATCTCGTCGCCACCTGTATTAATGTTTAGTTAGTGATAATTTATATCATCGTATTATAGGTCAAACGATTTCGTTGTCCCTGCAACGGGTGCTTATAAGCCAGGGCAATTCCACCAGCTCACGGCTTGAGTTATGCATTATTAATTTACATAATGTTAATTAGATATGATTGAATATTGCCACTACATTGTTTTCATTTCCCATGACATGCATGTGCTTTTAAATCCACTGAGATCTATATGTCAGGGTGCCTACACTTTTTTCATGGCGGACTGGTAATAAATTTTAAAATTTATCGCGGGTTACTACTTACTTACTATATACAGTTACTAGGCAACATTTAGTAAATGATAAAAACTTGATAAATTCACTTTTAATTAGTAAACATTTTTTACGGGCATACGAAATGAAATGATCATTTCAGATGATATAGGTTAAGTGGAATAACTCAAAATATTTTCATAATGTCATTGTTTTTATGCAGTGGTTCCAGTTCAAATAATGGACGGATCCCCATATCAAAATTTTTATTTCTTATGACCCCAAGGCAAACCTGAAATATAAAACATTGATGAAAAAATTAGAGATTTTTCATCATAGAATTTAGTAAAATCGGATTTTTGAAAAAATATTGGAAAAAAATGATTTTTTGAAGGTTGGTAAAATTTCATTGATTATTTTGGGTTTTGAGTTACTCATAAGCTAAATTATTATTATTTAAATAAAATCGGATTTTTCAAAAAAATATTGTAAAAAGAGAACTTTTCCCTTAATCGTTGGTATTATTGAAATTTTATTTTAGGGTTTGAATACGAGGTTTTTCTCAAAAGATTTAGTAAAATCGTGTTTTTGAAAAAAATAATGGAAAAAGATATTTTTCCCTTAAGGGTTGGTAAATTTAAATTTTTTTTTTGTGGTTCGATTAAGTGGATATTTCTAAAAAATATCGGTAAAAGTCAATTTATCCCTGAAGCCTAGATATGGTATTAATTATTAAATTTGTTAATGGTGGGATAAAAGTGGGATTTTTGAAATCATAATGTAGCGATCGTCTAGGTTTTGAAAAAATCAACATCTAGATTCTAGAAACTGGGTAATAAATAATAAAAATAAACAAAAATTGATATCAATTTTTCTATATTTTATTTGAATTTCACGGACCCGGACTCGGAATTTTTTCAAATCACTGGAAACTGGCACTTTAAAAAATAAATTTAAAACAAAAAACGTCTTAATGCGATAGTGTTAATCATAATATAAATATTATCATCTTACTTGATGGCTATATGTTCTTTTATCAGATAATTTCTTTTGTGAAATTCTGGCCAAACCAAAATCCGCAATTTTTAATATTCCTTTTGGTGTAAGCAATAAATTTGACTAAATATATGAATAGAATATTATTAATTAGAATAAATTAAGTGTTCAGAATTTTTATAGTTACCACCAGTTCCGTGCAAAAAGTCTCGAACCCAACAGTTAATGTGGTAAAATTAACTCCACGGTACATATTTGAATTTTATGTAGGTACAAATATTTTTATAATAGCAGGCTTCCAACTTTGTGCGTTAAAAACATTTTTTATACAAAAGAAATAATGTCTACAATCAGTGTTGAACCTACCGTAAACGAGCTCCTGTTCTTTGGCCCTATTTCTCAAAATTCAACTTTAAAAAAATTATATTTTTAAATAGCGTAACTATATTGTGTGTTAAATTTAAAATATCAAGTTGAGAGCCTTAGAGAGGTTATAGAAATTCTTTAAATATACTACACTTACAATGTCACATATAATGTGTCACCTGCAGCGAAATCTTAGAAATTAGTCTTTTTTTAAAGGATAATTTCTGTTAAAATGTTATTTGTCATGTTATGAACGTTGGAAACCTTACTTATGACAATGTAATGTAAATTTAAGAGTTTATCAATTTAATTAGTTTTAAATATTCAAAGTTTGTAAGGATTTATAATACATAAAATATTAGATGGTGGATAGACGAATAGTTCCGAATAATGTTGATGTGCAATTTATTCTTGAGATCATTCGAAACAAAAAAAAATACGACACTTGGCCTTCCCAGGCGGTCACCCATCCAAGTACTAACCAAGCCCGAAGATGCTTAACTTCTGTGATCGGACGAGAACAGGTGTTTCCATCTTGGTATGGCCGTATTAGTTAAAATGAAGTAAGTGCAGTTATAAATCAATGCTATAAATAAATTAATCAAATATAATTAATTACAACTAAAAAACAAATTATCTAATGTAAACAAAACTAGTAAAAACAGTTGTATATATTTTGATAAAGTTCAACTACATAACAGAAAATTATTAAAATTTGTAATAAATATTCCAATAAAATACAGAAAATTTTTTTATGAGTAGAAACAAACCTGCCGTACCGCGATACGTCTTCAGACTTTATCGACAAAATTTTTGTAAAATGGGATTTTATTTTTGCTAATTGAGCATTAAAAGTATCAAGTCAAGAGCTTTAGAAATACCGTTAGTGGCTATATAAAAATATAGATATTTTTATGATTTGTAAAATTTTTTTTAATTATGTATTAGTTTTCAAACTACGATCTGTAATTTTATAACATCAACTCAAAATCTAATTTAAAAGGTTTAATATAATTCTATTACGAACTGGTTAGATAACCAGAATAATAAATTATGAAATTTTTTAATAAAATTACTGGTTTTAAATCACGATGAATAATATTGAGAGAATGAACATAATCAATTCCTTTAAAAATCATTAGAGAATATGTTTTTACTTGTGATTCACTCAGTTGAACTTTGTAAAATCTAATTAAACTGGCCAAATCGACATACATTAGTTCAAAAACTAAAACAAAACATGAGCCATGAACAAATACATCAAGTAATTCGACGATATTTTGATGTTTATCCATTTGTTGTAAGACTTTAATTTCTCGAAATAAATTGATATCAATTTCTTCATTTGCGTCATACAAAGGAACCTAAATTAAACATTTTATTAATATTTAGGAATTAAATAGATATCATTGTCTGATGAGTGATCAGTGATCACTATCCTTTAAACTAGACATTCTCAACATTTTTTCGTGGTAGACCCCAAAAAAATTAAAAATAATGACAATTTTTAATGAATCATTACATTTGGGTGAAACGAATGATGATCAAAAGACATGAAGTACTCTATTTGTGCTAGATGATAAACTTGATGAATTATTAATATTAACCTTTAACTCGTCAATGTTCTCAAAATAAAACATAATAATCATTCGTTATAATAAAGTGTAATAAAATAATTAAATTAAAACGCTGCTCCTAAAATAGAACAATGGAGGTTTCCCAATAAATTTTTACACTTGTAAGTAATTTAATTTAATATCAAAGAATTTACTTTTATATGATTTTCACGTTTTATATTAGTATTTTTGCACCTTTATGTTTTAAAAACGACTTTGTTACTGAAAATGTCTATAATATGTAATAAATGTATATAATTTTCATGAATTATCAAAAAACTGCTGTGGACCTCGTTGAGAATAGCTGCCTTAGACGAATCATTCAATTAAATCTAATTAATTTGATCATTTTATTACCTGATAAATATGCGAACCCTTATATTTATTAACAATTTTAAGAGCAACAGTTTCATTTGTCTTAATGGTCGTTGCTTTGTAGACAATCCCTGAAAATTTGAAAAAATTTCAACATTAATAAAATAATATACCATGAGCGCCTTCTCCAATATTTTCGAGTAATTTATATTTATTCATAAACCAACGTAGTCAAAGTTTATAATATTTTAATATATAACCGTTGGTGTTAAATTGCTATATTAATGTTATAGAAATCTAAACAACAATTCAGAATTGTAAAATATTAAATTTTTTCCCCTAAATTTTAAATGTCTCAACAGACTTCATTACATTCTTATAATAACGAATTTACACAATGCATAGAAGAATTGTGCCACAAGAGGGATGATTTGAAACGCGAAATTTTAGACGACGAAACAGAAAAACAAAAACTCGAAAATGATATCGCTGTTTTAAGTCAAAAAATTGCCAAAGTTAATGAAAATCTATGCAGCAAAATTAATATTTGTAATGAATTTGATCGAATTATCTCAGAAAACGAGGCAGCTTATATGAAGGTAAATTTACTGATTGTTATCATAAAACATAACACTGTTTCATTTCAGACAGTGGTTCTTAATATAACAAGGTGACGCGAGAATCCAACATTCTAAATATCTTTTTTAACATTTATTGTGTACCTAACATTCATTCTTAACTTTGGTTAGTATAGTCAGTAAACAGTGTTTAGTAAATATAAATGTTAAATTAAATTAAATTAAATTTCATGCACCATCGTGTTTCCTTGAAGAAAAATCATTATCTGCTCAGCTTTGGTTGTTGGGTATAAAACTTTACCATATTCCGTTTTATCATTAATGCGACTTTATTTGAACGATAACCAATGTTCTCCTGACTCTCATCCTTAACTTTGGTTGTTGTGTCCATTAAACATTATAATATTCCGTTTGGTCATTAATTCAAGTTTATATGAACGAGAACTAATCTACTCTTGACTCTCATTCTTAACTTTGGTTGTTGTGTCCATCAAACCTTATAATATTCCGTTTGGTCATTAATGCGACTTTATTTGAACAAAAACCAATGTAATCCTTACTCTCATCATTAACTTTGGTTATTGGGTTCATGAAACCTTAAAATCTTGAGTATAATCAATACATAATATGGGTCTCACGTTTGTATCACCGAAAATCGATGTAATGATACTTAAATTTACTTTACCACTGATTTTTAGAATCTTATTCTGGGATTACCTGATTTAAACGACTACTTTAACTATCCATTTAATATCTTGTATTAAAAATGAATTTAGATTCTGGAAACATCACAGGTCCTCCTAAGTGCTGTAAAAAAAGAAGCAAGTCAATTAGTGAATCAAGAAAAAAAATAAACATTTAATTGTATCATATTCGTAATTACAAAGTTCTGTTTCTTAAATTATATTTACTTTTAACAGTGTTTTCCTTTCTGGAGGTGCGTGTTTTGTTTGTCAAATTTTTTTCAACGAATTTGGGAAATTCTCTGAAAAATTTGTATCTTTGTAGAAAACATTTCCAGACAATATACCATCCTAGAAATTTAAGATAAATATCTTGAACATGCAAATAAAATTACCTAATATAACCAATGCTATCAAAGAAAAGATACTAATAAGTATAAATGAAAAATTGTAACCATACTGTTTGATTGACATAAAATCCATAGTTTAAATTGAATTTAGATATGTATCGAAAAATTAAAATGGAATACAATATACTGTATAATGTATTAAAGTTTGAAAATGAATGTTAACTACAAGTCAACGTTATGTAAGATATAGCAACTAAGTAAGTAAGATATAGATTCAAATTTTACACGCTAACATCTTATACTGTCCAATTTTATCCATTGGCCCATAGATACAATTATTATAATTGTAACTACATATAATTAATGAGCTTATGCAGTTTACAATTAAATGTCAGTTATTTTTTCGGCTTTGATACAGTTATATATTTATCCGGATTTTATCAACCGTATAATCATGGTGTTTTATTGTTTTTATCTTAACAATAGGTTAATTGATGTACCATTAAATCTATAAAATTTTAAACCGTTTTGTAATTTATTTATAAATAAATATTACAAATATTTTCCATATTGTACAATGTTACAAATCAAATTCAATTTAAATAATTAATTATTATTGATTCAAAATGTCATTCTAACAAGTTAAAATATTAGATTACTATTTTTACTAATGATTTTTTTCTGGAACATTTTAGAAATTAGAAAATGTTTATTTACAAACGTTAATTAATATGCATGTTACCGTCAGTTTAAATAATCAGTCATTTTGATATTTCAGGAGAATGAAGAATTTCGTCTAATATTAATTTTTTTTAATATCTCAAGGAAAAATCCAATTCTACCAAACTATACGAGCCAAAATCACTGCATCCAACCCAAAAGAAAATATCCAATTTTATATTTAGAAAAAAGAACCGGCGAAGTAATGATTTCGTGAATTAAATATTAGTCAAAGGAATAAAAATAATTAAAGTCTCTTTGATGCCTAACCTAATAGGATTGCATAGTTTAGTGTAATTAACACTAATCATAATCAAAGTATTCTTGTTCCGATTAATTATAATTATAGCACAGAAAAATTAGTTATCGCGTATAAACAATTTAAATCACTTCCTTCAATGTGAAACAATAGAGATTATGGATTAATAATCTAAGATTATATTAAAATATTGTGCATAATTGTAATAATTGTATTTTTTCAAAGTTCCTTTTCAAATTTGCTCCGCAGATCAGTTTTCTGGCAACTGTTTCCAAGAGCAATAAAACGATAACTATTAATATATAACTAGATGAAGCGTGACGTATATAAATAATGAAAAAGTTGCATCTAATTGTAATTTTCTTTGCATTAAAAATAGGTAATGAAATTAATAAAAAATTAAACGACTAAAATATAAACTATAATTAGACGTATTTTCTCTGGAATGTTATCAATGCGATTCAATAAAAGATTTAGGATGCAATAGCCAAGATTTTAGCAAATCAATACTACCCACAAAATGCCCATTGGAAACGGATTCTTATTGTATTAAAGAAATCGGTTATTCTAGTGGTATCTATTTTTTTGGTTCAAAAAATTTAAATTTTTTAAAGGTATTGTAAGCACCAAAAGATATTGTTCATACAGTGATCGATACAACATTTGTAAATACATTACCTTACGTGATCACGACAGAAAATATCGAAGTTGTATATATACGTGTGATTTTGAAGCTTGCAATTCCTGTAATATGTACACTATAAATATAACAAATTTAATAATTTTCATTCTGGTTTGTTTGGTACATTAAAAGGTTTCAATTTTTCATTTTTTTTTCTATTGCGTTTGATTCTAAAATAGACATGTATTTAAATTAAATTTTATCGAAATGAAAAATTTTGATATTCTTAATTTAAAATTTTCATCTTCAAGTTGTATCAACTAGACCAGAGGTGGGGAAAGTGCGGCCTTCTGAACAATTTAAATTATTTTTAAAATATTAATTTTTGGTAAAATTAGAATATTTCTTTTGACATCAGATAAAGGAATTTTCAAAAAAATATTGATAAACGAAAATTTTACCTTAAGGGTTGGTAAAATTATGGTTTTTTCTTATAACATCTTACTAAACTGAATAAAATATTCTAAAAATTTTCGTATTTACCCCTTAGAGTAAGTAGTCACCCTCATGAAAAGCACTGCTTTATTTGATTAAATTTTTTTGGACGTTAGTGCGGCCTTGAACAGTAAATGCTTCCCCTCCTTTGAACTAGACGTACAGACAATAAATAGTTTTAACAGTGATTCTCATATGAAATGTACTAACCTACTTCGTAAAAATAGTTGTCATGGACCAGTAAAAATTTTTGTTAATTCTAAGTTGTAAAAGTGGGACTGTGACATAATAAATTATAAAATATTTTTAATGGAGTTTCACCCAAATATCAAGATGATTATCAAATTGAAAAAGAAGCTTGAATAATTGGAAAAACCATTGAAAATTAATGCCAACATGAACAAAAGTCAAGATTTTTAATTTAAGATTACCTCTTATTTTTTTGGTGTCTTTGCTTTT
The DNA here is from genome assembly GCA_001642005.1 of Intoshia linei. Taxonomy (NCBI): domain Eukaryota; kingdom Metazoa; phylum Orthonectida; family Rhopaluridae; genus Intoshia; species Intoshia linei. Next base: position 25,252 of record LWCA01000193.1, on the reverse strand, counting down.
CGATTAAAAATATCGAATTTTTCTCGTCTGACGAAATGTGGTCACTATTCTTAATGAGCGAAAATAAAACACCTCCAGGAGACCTGCGTAAATTGAAAGACTAAAATATAAATATAATTAACATGTAAATACATTTTTTGTTGAGATATGGAATAATACAACATAATTACAATTTTACTTAACATTTTTTGATGGAAAAAAAGCATTTTTGTAAAAATATAAGGGTACCAAAAAATGAAAAAATAAATTACATTTGTTTTCATTCCTCCATTTCTTTCAATTTCCAAAGTATCATCAAAATAATCCAGCAATCGAGTTGGTCCAATGGTTTCATATATTCTATCTATAATGTAATTACATAAAAAATGTATCTGTTAATAAATTAATGTAAAATGTACAAAATTAAAATTGTAAAATGAATTGATTTTCATTTTAAATGTGCCAATACAAAATGCTACAACAGGTAATAATATTAATTTACTATGAATATTCAACATTTTAATAAACTTTTACTCAGAATTTGGTGCAAATATTTTAAATATTTACATCAGCGAACATTAATTCCAAATTTAAAATAATGAATAAAATGTATTTGCATAGAATATTCTTTATTGCAGTATAAGTTGTGGATATTTAAGGTAAATTTAAAATTATTTTGTGAACATGGACTGTATTAAAAGGAAAATTTAGTTGATGGAATTTAATATTTATTAAACAAAGTAAATTGATCTTAAAAATACAGTAAACCACTTCATCAAAGGAAAAAACACTTGATGAATATTTCATAAAGAAAAAAGATGTGAATGTGAAACTAATGAGCACCATATACTTTATATAATAAATTATAATATTATTATTAATAATATATAACAAATTTTTTTCATGTCATTTTGTCCTCAGCGAAAACGTAACCACCGTTCCTTATACTGTGTAAATTTAAATCAGACTCTCGCTTAACTTGGGAATGTTTTGGCGTGGTTATGAATATTATTAGAATCATATGTTAATAGAATAAATACCTATGATGGGAATTTTTCTTTCATTTAAAAGTCTTGCTATAGTTCTAACAACTTTTTCCTTTTCATCCCTAACTTGAAGAGAATGGCGCACATCAAGCATGCTGGTACTAAATGTGACTGAAACAGTTTTTCGAATAATAGGATGAAAGTTGCCGAAACTTTCCAAATTATCGAAATTTGATTTAGAGATAAAATTAGTATTTTTTGTACGTTTTTTAAATTTTTCCTTTTTCATGGGTACATCTAAATTGTATATTATGTAAAAAACAAAACTAGTTTTGAGAGAAATATAGTCATGACTTGTAAATTGTTTCACATTTTGACTCGCTCTAATCAAAAAATAAATCTTGATTTTTGCCCAACTGCAACGTCAAAACGTTGTTTCAGATTCTCTTAGTGTTAACTTAACACTGATAATTCATGTTAAAAGATCTGTACTACACTATTTAAAATAAAATTAATTACTCTTGGACGTTTGCTGACCAATTTTAACATTCTTTAGCTTGCAGGACAATTCATCCATAATGAATAAATAGTGTGGACTATAACACTGACAATACAAAATGGAAAATAAAATTATATTAGAGTCCACCCCAATAGCAGTTTAATTTAAATTATATAATTTTTAGTTTTGATAATTGATTTGAACTTTGTTTATTTCACATGTCTAAGAAACCAATATATTATCGTTCATGTATATTTAAAATTTAAAAATGCAAGAAAAAAAAACCTTTCAAAAAAACAAAAAATCTAAAAATGTAAATCGTGATTTAAAAGGCAAAAATCCAAAGGCTTATGCCTTTAATTCGGTAAATAAAATTAGCAAAAGAATTGCTAGATCAATGGATATGCAAGAAAGCAGAAAACACATTCCAATCAAACATGACATTGAACAAGAACCTCCACTATTAATTGTAATCGCTGGACCTTCTAAATGTGGAAAGACCACTCTTTTGAAAAGTTTACTTTTACATTATACAAATGAAAAAATTACCAATATTAAAGGACCCGTTACTGTAGTTTCGGGGAAAAAACAACGACTGACTTTTATGGAATCCAATAATGATATTTGTACAATTATTGACTTGATTAAAGTTGCTGATTTAGTTATTACCGTTGTAAATGCTAGAATTGGATTCGAAATGGAATCTTTTGAAATCATAAATATTTGTCAAACTCATGGATTTCCAAGAATATTGGGAGTACTTACACATTTTGATTTATTTAATAGTATACACATGGCTAGGAAAACTAAAAAAACTATGAAGCAACGCTTTTGGACCGAAATTTATGATGTATGATTTTATTTACATTTATTCTACAAGTGTATTTATAATTTTGATGGGTTGTTTTCTTATTTCCTATTTTTCAATTAATCTTATAAATGCATTTTGTTTATGTATATTCGTTATGTTAATATTTCAAAATAGGGAATGAAATTATTCAATTTTGATCGAAATGTCACGGGATATTACAATAAAAATGAGATTGGTAAAATGACCCGATATTTTCATGCTTTAAAATTAAGACCAATGCCCTGGAAATTGTCGCATTCTTATTTGTTGGCCGATAGGTTTGTTTTAATTAATTGTTTGTAATGATTAGGACAATTAAAGTTAATTTTTTTAAATTAATGATGAAACCGATTTATGGAAATAACAGTTACGAGAAGATTGAGTTTATTTGACTTTACCTAATGACAATTATCGACTGCTAATAACATATTTTGAAAAAATTGTTTTCATCGAAATCGAAGAGAAAAGGGTAACAAATAAACTATAATTTAAACCCGATTACTGTAACATCTAAATTATTTTAAAATTTAAATTAAATTCAATGTGACTTATATCAAGGAATACTGTATTCCCTTACACCAGGGGAGGCCAACCTTTTACATACTATGCGCCACATTTTAATCATGCGATTTCACATGCTCCAAAATTTTTTGTGAAACTCTCGCTACTATTAGAATTTATACATATAGATATATAATATATTTTAATTTTTTTACAATATACAGATATACTGTGTTGTGGTTCTTAATTAATATTAGACTTTTATGGTTGTCTTTTTGTCAGTTTTCAAACATATGGATTTAAACGCGTCACTAAGAGCATAAATCATTAATTAATTAAGTGAATAGAAATTATTAAAGTTCTGGTGAATCAATGATTAGGATTATTTTGTTTATTAAAGATTAACCAATATAATGTGAACGGATTTTCCAGTAGATTCGGAAATGGTTCAGGTTATTTTTCCACTACCACGGATTACTGAAAGAAAATGCATATTACATACAATTTAAAATTTTATTTTCAATTATCCCACAATTCAAATTTTAATTCATCGAAATTGCTAGTGCGCCGTAGGTTGGCCATCCTTGCCTTACACTGTGAATGTTTTAAGTTATACTTTAAATCATTATTTATTTTTTACTTTTTATATTCTGCTTACGATTGTGTATAACACAGATGGAAAACTTCCAGCCGTCGGCCGGAATGGCAGCGAACTGATTTCATCTAGCATTCATCATTTTTTGTATTGATAGATTTTACTTTTTTAATCCACTATTATTTTACTAAATACTAACCGTCAGTAATAAATTTTTAATGTGTGCGACCCACCAAATTATAAGAATCTAACATCCGACCCGTTACTATCATAAGGTTGTACAATTATTACAATGTAAACCAGGAATTATCAACTTTTTTTCGCTGTGGACTCTAAGATGATATTACAAAAAACCTGTTGACCCTAAAAAAATTAAAAATAATGACAATTTTTAATGAATCATTACATTTGGGTGAAACTAATGATGGTCAAAAGACATGGAGTACTCTATTGCGATATGATAAACTTGATGAACTATTAATATTAACCTTTAACCCGTCAATGTTCCCAAAATGGAACATGTTTTTCAGGTATTGTTTACAATACATTATTAATTGATTACTACATATTTTATCAGGTCAATAAAAAGTTTATATTATCTATTTTCCCTGTGAAGAATTAATATTTTATATCCCTATGTTGATGTTTCATAGAATCATGAATATTGACTGATTTTTTGTTTCATTTTCAATATGAAATTTAACTTGGTTCACTTATAAATTTTAATAAAATAATTAAATAATACCGCTGCTCTTAAAATAGAACAATGGACGTTTCCCATGAAGTTTTTACACTTGTAAGTAATTTAATTTAATACCAAAGAATTTAATTTTACATGCTTTGCACGTTTTATATTAGTATTTCTGAGCCTTTATGTTACTGAAAATGTATATAATTTTCATGGACCTTAAAAAACTGCTGTGGACCCCTTTGAGAATGTCTAAATTTAAATATATATTCTAAATATCTAAATTTGGTTTACATTGTAAACCTCTGGTGTATAAAATTGTCCTAATTATCATAATACTAAAAGTGTATTACATTGGATTTATTTAGAATAGAATATGCAAATTGTAAACTTGAAAAATCACAAAATGAAGATGGAACCGTAAAAATTTGCGTTTATGGGTATGTTAGAGGAACTCACATGTCACAAAATACTGACATCCATATACCTGGTATTATTATTTTCATTTATATTCGTATTGTACAATAAAGAGTATAAAACTGCATCTCGGTAACGCGTCTAAAAGTGATTGCATATCTTCAAAGCTAGGTTTCCAATTGATTACTTATAACGGATCTCGCCAAAACCTTTTTTCTGTATCGACATTGTGTTTTTAGCACCCAGTGGAAAGAAATTGTTTTGTATAATAATATATTTTCTATGAACCCAGGGCTCATAGTTTGGTAGAACTTTGAAGCACTTTGGTAACAGTTTAATTATATTAAGAATTTGATTTTTTACATCTGCTTTTTTCGATGTTTTTACTCTGGATGACGTTGCGAATCACGAATTTACATGTGATAATGTTAATGTTAAAATTATATCGTGTGGGTTTGAGTAAAATTAAAACACTTTGTATCTATATATTTAGGATGCGGTGATTATAAAATTGCTCATATTTCTAATTTAAATGATCCATGTGCTGCACCATCTATCCGAAAATGTCGTACTTTGATGGAAAAGGAACGTATAATTTATGCTCCGATGTCTGGATTTGGTGGAGTAACTATTGATGATGACCATGCCGTTTATGTTCCAATGGGAGATTATGAAGTAATTTTATAAACTTTTCATAATTTTTAATTTACATTGTTAATTTATTTACAATTTGTTAACAAATTTTCATAAAACAGCACCCACAGGTTAATTACATTTTGAATCGATAAACATTTTTATTTATATAATTTTTTTGGATTTGGTGGATATTCTTTTTTAGTGAAACAAATTTTTCCTAATTTTTCGATGATGTATTTGAGATTTCTAGAATTTAAGCATTTTAAAAATATTATATCGTTTTTAATAAGTATGCAATTCTCTCATGGGTCATAATGAACTCATTTAGAACTTGATATGGGTCTTTGGGAAGCAATTATAAAATAATAATTTGATTTTTTATTTTAGAAAATATCTGGAAACAATGAACAAAATGTAAACTTATTGGATATTTTGCCTGAAGAAAAATGTGACATTTTTGGCGATGATGAAAATTTTTCTGAATCTGGAATAGAAAGTGAAAGCGATGAAAAAATGTCACTTGATGATGTAAAGATTGAATCGGAATCTGAAAAAAAAGAAAAATATGCATTTGAAGATTCCGACTCAGAATCAGATGCAGATGAAGCTTTAATTTCTGATTCCGACAATGACATAAAAAAAAAAAATTTCAAATTTGAGCATAAAAATAATAACACAGATAAAGTGGATTCTAGTAATTTGAATGGAGAATTGGAAGAATTTGTGTATAGTTCTTTGGAAACGGTTCCGTTTGCAGCAGGTGATAGTGTTAATAGAATAAATTACCCTTCTCAATACGAACAAATTTATAAAGCTAGATTTAATTTTAATGAACTGGGAAACTGTTTCATGACAGGAGAATGGGATTCAGATGAAGATGCTGATAAGTTGTTGGAAAAGGACTCCACTAATCAGAACAATGAAGTAAAAGATGTGGAAATGGATGATAAAATAAGTGAAAGCGAAGACGATGAAAATTTGACGGAAAGGGAAAAAAATATAAAAAAAAAAATTAAACGCAAGATGGCGTTCAATGTAACATACGACAGAAATAAAATGGTTGACAAAGGAAATACAGATGAAGTGTATCAAAATTGGAAAAAATTGATCGAAAATAAAAAAGAAATGGATAAAATTGAATTTGCAAATGAACAGAAAAATGTTTACGATGGTAGTAATGTGGGTGACTATGTAAAAGTTACAATTGATAATGTACCTATTGAATTTATGAAAAATCTTGATACTAATTATCCGTGTATTGTGGGTTGTCTGTTGACTAATGAAATGAATAGTTCATATGTACAAATCCGCATAAAACGGCATAGATGGTTTGGTAAAACTTTAAAAAACGGAGATCCGCTAATATTGAGTATAGGCTGGAGACGAGTTCAAACAATTCCATTTTACGCAACAACTGATGATAATGGACGACATAGATTATTGAAATATACCCCACAATATATGCACTGCATGGGTTATTGTTGGACAAATTGTATCAACAAAGAAATGGGTGTTGTGGGTATTCAATCCGTGTCAGATGATAAGAAAACGAATAGATTCCGTATAGCTGCCACTGGAGTTGTTTTGGGAAACGTGAGTTTACCGAATGTAGTGAAAAAGTTGAAATTAGTGGGCCATCCTAGTAAAATATTTAAAAAAACAGCCTTCATTGATGGTATGTTCAATTCTGAAACTGAAGCCGCGAAATTTGAAGGTTCTACCATTCGATCTGTTAGTGGAATCCGAGGCTGCGTGAAAAAAATTGTGTTGAACAAAAACGGTGTTATTAGAGCTACCTTTGAGGACAAATTGGTAATGAGTGATATTGTTTTTATAAGAACCTGGATAAGAGTAGATATAGCGAAATTTAATACAATCGTACCAAATTTACTTTTAAATTCTATGGAAAGATCCCAATGGTTGGGAATACGACAAATTCGTGATATCAAGGCCGAAATGGGTCAAATCATTGTAAAGAATCCCGATTCAGAATATACACCAATTATTAGAAACGAAAAGAAGCCTAAAAAAGTGATTTTACCATCCAAACTAGAAAAACAACTACCGTATTCCATGAAACGTCGAAGAATGGAATCAAAACCTAAAGAATTAAATATTTGTTTCAAACCAAAAACAAAAATTGACAGACTTGTCGGTATGATGAGAATGTTGGAATCTAACCAAAACAAACTCAACAAAGAAAAAATTGCTCACAGAACCCCAGCTCAAATGGAAGCCGACAAAATGGCCCTAAAAAGATTAGACAATGCTAAAAACCGCAAAAAGCAGTATTTCAAATCAAAATTTAAAAAAGAATAAATTGTATATATTTTACGGTACACGTGTGATAACTAAAGATAACTGTGATACAAATTCTATGTATCAACATTACTTTAGTTTCGCAAATATACTCTACTTTTTAAAAAAAATTGGAAATATTTTGTTATATGAAATAGTCAAAATATTGATTTAAATTAAATGCGCAATTTATAATTGAGACTATAAACGTCATTTATACTATATAATGAAATCCTAGACAAAAAATTTAAAATATGGCATTGTCAGTAGGTTGTTAAATTTTTAATTTTAGGAATTCTTTTCAATATAATACAATAGTTTGTAGGGTAAGACTGTTGTACGTAAATGGGAAATTTTAAACTCTGTTGCGTGTTTATGATTTAATTACCTCCAGATGCTTTCAACGTTCAAAAATATTTATTTTGGTCATTTGAGTAGCTTGAACAATTACTTCAACAAGTGCGTTCTTTTGGTATTTTTTAGTTGATTATTCCTGCTATGAATCATTTATTATGAATAAAAGAATGCAGATCATGTTTTTATTTATATTTTACATTGCAATAAAATGTAACATTAAACACGTGATATTTGTGTTTTTATTGTTAATGAGTGAAATTCAAGTCTATTCCGAATTTTGATAAAGTTTCCTTATTCTCATTCGTTATTTTGTCTCCAATTTTACTCCAGTCTTCATCTTTCTCTTTTACTCTGCAAATTAAAGTGTCCAAGCATTCCTATTAAGAGTTTAGCTATTTTCATATTATACATTTTACCCTAATGATTGATCCAAAGCCCATATCCACTTGGTTTATTTCAATTTTTAATTTTTGGATATTTTCATCTTTTTGTAATGTAATGTTTTGGTGTTGCATTTTTAAATTTTTAATTTCATTTTTTTTTTCTTCTAAATTTTGATAAATTGAATATTAAAATTTAAATTACCCAATTCTTTTTCTACAGTTGATAAATTTTTGGCTAGTTGATCGTTTTTTCTTTGTAGGTCCATTTTCATGGTTTTGTATTGGCGTGTCATGTCTAAAATTAGTTTTTGTTTCAAATTATTTATTTACTCAATTCAATTTTATAAATATGAAAATTAATATTACCTGTTAAAATGTGCTTAAAATCGTCTTCTCTTATTTCTAGTTTTTTGTTTATTCTTTTTAAGCAAAATGCACTTTTAGACCTTGCTATTTCGGCTGATTTTACTTGTAGGTTTTTGTAGTCTAATTTATTATTCATATAAGGAATATTTATTATTACCATATTTTGTTTTTAACAAGTTTAATTCGTCGACTGTTTGACGGTGCAACACTTCAATACCTTCCGGGTCTAAAAATTTGTTTTCACTGGAGTCAAGCATAGATAATACCTTTCTTTTTCTTTTTTCCACCTGCCTTTTTCTTATTCATTATGATTATGTATGAAAGTAGTTATGACAGACGTAAACAATGAAAAATGGATTTTTAATTGCTATACATATGTATAAATCTAATAAATTATAATTTATATAATATTATAATATAATGTAATTCTATGAGGGATAAACGTAGTAGAAATTTATGATTTTATGTTGAAATTAAGAAAGAGACATGGGCCAAATGGCTAGGAATAATGTAATGTGAAAAAAATTTAAATCGGCGAGTAGATATAAAATACAACCACAAAACTTTTGTGTCTATCATAAATCAAGACTTTTGAGATTATAAAATGAAATAATTAATGTATCTACTCCAGAAGTTAACATGATTTGACAGGTCAGAAATTATTTTAGTCTTTAGTTTCATCAAGACTTTAATTTGTTTTGGTGGCATAATCAGTATTCAAATATTGTTTCGAAATGATTATTAGCTACTTTTTTGATCGTGAAAGCGTCACTTTGTCACATTAAAATTTTTTGTGTGTTAACAGAATATAGTTATCATCTGTAATTTTAAAAAAATTCTAGGGCAGTTTTAATTTTTTAAAAACAGTAATGTGGGGTTTTTATTGTGAAAATCATCTTTTTTGATGTAACCATTTATCATAATGCTTATGATTTTATAAACTATTTCAGAATTTATGTTGTATAAATTTTTACATAAAATGGTAATTTCTGGTTTTGGCCGTTAAAATCTAAGATTTTGAAATTTAAAAGTATCATAATATGAAGTTAAAACTTTATCAGAATATGTATTTTTTATAATTCTGGGACGGGATTGAATTTAAAAAAAAGGAAAATGGAGTTTTTGACTTTGAAGGATTCAATTTCTGAAAATGAAATTAGCGATATAACCACTCGAAAAACTGTAATAGAAATATGGAACTTTTAAAATCGTCTCATCCTATGATTCACAAATTATAAATATTTTTAAAATTTCATAATACATTTATGTATCTATTTTTGATGAAGTATTTAGTTTAACTACATATTTATTTTATCTGATTTTTTTAATTCATATGGTATCATAGTTACAATAAACATAAATTATTATGGGGTACCAAATTATATTTATTTTAGTTTAGGGGTACCAACTGCATAATAATAAATAAATAATTTTTTTTCAAATTTGACAAAAAATTTCCATTTTCTAAACTTCATTTTACGGGCTTAAACTGAACAAGGCCCATTTAAGCTTATATATAGAGAATTAAATCGTATCGGTGTTGGATATTCCATATGTAATGATTTAGCTGCTGGTAAAAGTTATTTGGAATAAATGTATATTTATTTATTTTTATTAGAGTCATAAAAACGTCAAATTAAAAATTGTAAATAATCATTGTAGTTGAAGAATTCCTTGTATTGAATCAAAATGGGACTTTAGATTATGGAGATTCTACTGTATAAGATTAAAAAATGGTACTGTAAAAAATTTGCAGTTAATAGTTATGAGTAAATAAATGTAGGCGTTAAATTAGAGATTCATTCAAAATTTTTTAATAAATGCTTTGAAAAATAAAAAGTAACATTAATTTGAATAAAATCTATTTGGGAGGTAAATTAAACTTTTTATTAACAATTTTCTAAAAATATAAAATTTTGATAATTAAACCTCGGAAGAAATATTTATTTTTGTAGGTAAATTTGCGAATATTTTTTAAACAAATGATGCAAAAGAAAGAAAAAAAGATTTAACATTTTCTTATAATAATTTTATGGTGACTGATTCAGTTATCCGAAATAAGTCGATAATATAATTAATAATTGACGTACAAGAGAAATAACCGCATTCTGATGCTATAATTAACCCATATTTTCTGTAACATACATTTTAACATTTATAAGGTGCAATAGCAAGTATAAAAAAGAAAAATACAAAGCATCTTTCTAAAAAAGTGAATGTATCAACTAATTTCTAACTAACTAAAATTAACTAAGAGAATATTTTCTTAATGTTAATATTAATATACGTGGTAAAATTACATTCCACCTATATTATAAAAATTACTTGGTGAATATCAACAGTTAAATCAGAAATCAAAAATGAGTAACAACAAATCAGATTTAGTCGCACAAAATGCAATAATTTGTGAAACAATAAAAAAGGAAAACAAGCACCATCGTTTATATACAACTTATAACATCAATCCACTTTCAAATCGTAATTAAATATTTTATTAACAATGTAAATTAGATTTAAAATTTTTATTAATAATAAATATCAACGAGATTCATATGTACCTTGTTGTTTTCTTATACACTTAGACTTATTACTGTATAATTCCATATGTGCCCATAAAAGTTTTTATTATTTAGGAAATATTGGCATTACTGCTAAACCAAATATATTACCAGATGCGTCATACAAAGAAGATGGTAAAATAAATATTATTATTTAAATCAGATTTAACTTTCATCCATTCATTAAATAATCCGACTTATATCCAAAATATAGAATTGATGAAATGGTCGAATTTTGAGACCATTGTTTCAGTTAAGTAATATTCACATAATTAAGTTTTGAAGTATTGAAAAATTTATTGAAGTGTGGGTAAATGTTGAGGAAAAGTCGTTTATAACTGTATTATTGAAATGTATGTATTATTTTAGATAAATATTTAAATATGCTGTGTCGAGCCAGTTTGGAGCCCATCAAAAAGTATACTAGACCCCAAACAGAAGCACAAGAAATTGGTTGGATACCTCATCTATTAGTAAGTTGAAACATTTCACGTGTGGTTTACAACTGGTGTATCATATTAAATAATTATAAAAAAATAAAATATTGCAAAGGTTTATCTTCCCAAAGTAAGCGATATATTATAATTATTAACATTTATTCAATTTCAGGGATGCCACTCTTTTTTCACGGGGGACCGGTGATAAATTATAAAATTTAACGCTGATTCTTTTAATTTATTATTTTACATTGTAAGTTATTATAAATGAATTTTAATCTTTAAAAAGGGATACAAATATTTTGGGGGAGTTGACAAAATATATGATTCAAAAGTGGCCGGTACACAAAATATGTTTGGGAACAACTGATCCAGAGAACTTTAAATATTTTATCAGAAATTATTTATATCAATTTTAAATATCATTACAAAAAACTTCAATCTTCATTTTCTATTTATAATTTTCAGATTTAGTTTATAATTACTTCTTATTTGTAAATTTTTTTTTTGATAATTATTATTTTCAATATAATTTGAAAAAAAATGTGTGGTTGTCATTGAAATTTTAGCCTGAGTGATCTCGGATTAGCCAGAGTCGCCACTGTTTGGGTAAATTCCAAAAATTTGGCAATAATGTAATAAATATTAATAATTGTTGAAAAGTTGATAAAAATGTTATTCGAATCTCACAGACCCAGACAGTTTTGTATCCCAAACCGAGAACCACAGTCTAGATACATAATATGACCCACCGTTTTCTTGCTAACTCATGCACTTAAAATAATAGTACTAAGTGATACGATCATAACAAAGACGCATATTTTTATGCCACATAACTACATGTATAGATTCTAACTACAATTTTATAGGAGAATGCTAACAATAAAAAAGGAGACGTGCGTTTTCACCACGTAAAGAAAAAGACGGAAATAACAAAATACATGGAAGAATATTGGAAAATGAGAGAACAGCGAATAAATTTAATCTAATAAACATTCATGTAAACATTTATCATTTTTCATGGTAAAATTACAAATGGTTAATGTACAAATTATTGGCTAGCGCATTGTACGCGTTGACCATGTTGGTCATTATTGTGAGTTTCATCTTCGTCCTCTTCGTCATAGTAGGTTCGAACTCCGCCATTGCTTCCTTCGCTTCGCTTCAGGAAACACTCCTTAGCAGATGGGTTTTCTGGTGGTTGAGAAACTTGTGGTAAAATCGTTTTTAGTACAGACATTTTTTGGTCAGTCAATGAAGAAACCCATGAATGATCCGGAAACATGACATTGAACTGAATTTTTAGATAGCCACGAATCGAAATAGATCCATATCTAGGCATCCCTTCATTGGAAATCATAAGAATGTCACCAGGTTTAATAAGAGGATCTAAAATATTAATTACATAGTAAGAAATAAACTCTTTGAACTTTAAATAAATTCAGTTTATAAAATAATATTGAGCTATGTTTGATTAATATACAATAAAACCATTGATAATAATACCATTGACTGGTGGTTCAATTTTCAAAACACGATCATCATAAGTAGTCACATATCTTGTAAAGCCAGTCAATGCTTCAGTTAATGAAATGTCCATTTCCATAAGTAAATTGTCTTTTTCTCTTTTAAAATTGGGATCTTCTTGTTGAATGAGGAAAATATAAACATTTCCAGGTTTAGCGACTCCGGGCGTCCAGTCAGCTTCACCGTTAAATTCGATTCGTTCCTCGTTCTTCATACCAGGGTTAACATTAACAGTCAAATTTTTTTCTCCAATAACGTATTGTTCACCTTTACAACGTTTGCAACAATCTTCAGGTCTCATACGAAGACCTTTACCCTTACAATGTGAGCATACCGTTTGTACTTGCTGTACCATGCCAGGCATCATTTGATGAATTTTGATTTGAACACCTTGACCCTTACAAAATCCACATGAAACATTTGCTCCGTCTTTTCCACCCTTTCCTAAAATAAATAGTTGAATTTTAATTATAAATTTACCATCACAACACGGACATTTTTCTTTACGTTTAATCAACATACTTCTTTTGCAACCACAATATAACTCTTTTAGACTAACATTGATTTTATGTTGCATGTCAGCACCTCTTTCACTGCGGGCACTTTTACTGCCGCCGCCGCCAAAAAACATATCAAATATGTCATTATGCCCGGCACCCATTTGACCATCTGCACGCATACCCTTCATTCCGTGTTTATTGTACAAATCTCTCTTTTTTGGATCCAAAAGTATATCATAAGCTTCAGTAATTTCTTTAAACTGTCAAGATTGAATTAAATAAAAGTGTAAAATTACTTTTTCAGCTCCAGCCGAATTTTTATCAGGGTGATATTTTAATGCCATTTTTCGGTACGCAGTTTTGATTTGCTGCACTGTGGCAGACGGTTGGATATCCAAAAGGTCGTATAATTTTGTTTCTTTCACCATTTTGCTTAAATTAATATATTAAGTGATTTAAAAAATGAGTAACGTAATTTACGAAAATTGAGTTCAGAAAAATCTAGACAAATCTTAACAATTCAAAACAAAAAATAGTCATGGATATATAAATGTAATTTTGTTGTCAATGTAATGTAGATACTCAATTAGCCAGTATCCAATTTGTAAATTACATATTTTAATATTGATATTAAACATTCATGTATGGAAACAATTTTACTACTCAAAACCAATAATCAGTAAATATTAGAGAGAAATTTACTCTCCATGACGTTAAATTAGTAATTCAGTATTGGGTTCACAAACATGGATAAAAGGAATGTATTACAAAATTTAAAAGTATACCTTTAACACTGGCACGAGTACGATAATTGAAAAATGTTGCTGTTAAGCTACAAACAGTTGTAAACAAACGCATTGCTTTCATAGTAACGTGTATCCATAGGACTGATATCTAATTAATTCGTACAAAAAATGGTAAATGTAAAACGGCTCTGTCGCAATGGACAAACGTTGGAAGAAGCTTATACGTGTCCTTCAAATTTTTTAGAAATAGACGTATCGTCGCCAGATATAAAAGGAACTGGACCCAATAAACACGTTGTTTATAGAGTTACATTAAACGTATGATACTTTTAAAGGTTAGTGCCAAATTAAAATGTAGTTTGGCAATAGCCATCATAAGCCTAATAAAAAAACTATATGAAAGATCAATTTAATGTAGACCAACATACCCGTATTTGCCACCAAACAATCCACCGTATATCGACGTTATAGCGATTTTGAATGGTTAAAAAATGAACTTGAACGCGAAGATAAAGTACACGTATTTTCTTTATAATATATAAATATATGATTAGATGCAAATACCTGAATTCCCTAGCAAATCTTATTTTAGGAATCTACCTTTCCGCAGCGATAATGGTTTATTTGACCCAAAATTTATCGAACGTCGCCGAAAAGGATTAGAAGACTTTATCAACAAGTAAAATTTCAATAAGAAAAGTTTAATTTATCAAACAGAATCGTTGGACACCCCGTAGCTAGAGAAGACATTGCTGTACACATGTTTCTTTTGGACGAACAAATAGACCGAAATTACATACCTGGTCGAGTTACACCACATAATAATTAATCAAATAATCAGTATTAAAACATTTTAATGTACTTTTATTATAATATTACAGAAAAAGGTGCCTTTTTTATTTCCTTGTAGTCATTTTTTGAAAATTTTAATAAGCCACAGTATTCTAGTTGAGTTATGCATTTTATGAATCTGGTTCTATTTTTATTTATATTTAAATTTAAAGTTTTTAAATAATTACTTTGAATCCTTTTCAGAATTTGTCCTAGTTTCTTTGAAAGCCTAAATATTTACAAAATTGTACTTTACATTACACAATTTGTCATTATAATTTCAGATCAGTAATTTAATTAATTTCACTTCGAGATTAACTATTCTAGTATAATTGTATAATTACTTCATATAAATCCCTAGTTTTAAATCGTGCACCACACATTTTAATGTTATTGTAAATAAATGATAAATCCTTAGAATACATTTTCAACTTTTCATCTATCTTCGTATTTTGTACCTATTTTACAAATTTTGATTAATACATTATTTTACATTACGACCCGAGTGTTTGAAATTAAATTTTATAGATAACTCAACTACTCGAATTCTATACATGGGTCGTACTGTATAACGCAGTGGTTCCCAAAATGAGAGCCGCGACGCTCTATGCGTCGAAAAATACCATTAGGGTGTCACAAGATTTTTAACTATAATTTAAAAATTGAATTAAAAATACAGGGTTATTAATTTCCATGTATACACTGATTATATCAAGCACACATTAAAGCTATACGTATTTGTGTTAGCATTTATGTGTGGGTTTTATGTTATATTTCTTAATTTATAATTGCCATAGTATGTTTGTGTAAGACAAATAAATCACCAAAATTTTTGTAATTCAAATTAATGTTAAAACATTTGGTTCATATTTTCGGGGGACTATTCCAGCAAAACCCATCTACATTTTAAAGTGCGCCGCGACAGTAAAAAGTTTGGGCACCACTGGGAATACTATAACGTATTACCTAATCCAAACTAATTACCTTAAATAGATGATTTAGATTTTGGTAAATTTTAATTAAAGACGCTCCAATATCCTTGTGAAAGTGTCCATCTACTGCCTTTATATCCACATAAAAGAAACATTCATGCATTGGTATGTCTTTGTAATTAAACTTTACATTTCTGCCGAATTTTTTATTTAAAAAAAGTTTCATTTTAATTACTTGTAAAATGAATCTATTGCCGCATAAACTATTGATTGTGATTTTGGTGTATTCTACAATTGATATTAATGTTTACCACAATGTCAATAATTAACTTTTTCAGTTAAACGTTTTAGCTGAGATATTAATTTGAAACTTTCAGATAAGTCGTTTTCAATATTTGGCATTTTACTGGTAAATGATTTCATAATTTCAATAAATTTGACTGGGTCACTTTCACTAAATAATAATTATAATTTCATCAGTATTTTTTCTACATTTTGTAGGATTTTACTTTATTTTTAAAATTATACATTCATTCTCTAATAAAATTTATTCTGTTAAAATTTTTAAATAAACATTTTATAGGATTTAAAAATTGGGTCAAAAAAACTTCTCTTAAAATACCTACCAAATTTTGATCCTATAATTATCTTTAATTATTTGGCCAAAAATCAATATGATAAATCATTAAAATCGATAATTATGTCTCTAGAGCAGTGTTCTGAACCTTTTTTGCTTCAGGGCGCATCTGTAAAATAAATAAAAATTTGGAATTTTGATAAGAAAAAACATGGATATTCGAAAATGTGCAAAGATTAAAAAAGATAATATAAAAATAATTTTTATTTGGTGACTTAAATTTAGTAAAAAACATTTGATGTATGATAAAATGTTGATATTTTTGGTGTTCACCATAGTACATTTAATATGCATAAATTATATTAAACAGTAAATCCCAAAATGTTCATCAAATAATCTAAAAGTTTGACACTAATTTATAAAATAAAATCAGATTTCTTTGCGGTCACCTGAACTCTATTCATGGCGCACAAGTGCAAGCACAACGCCGTGTCGCAGAGGTTAAGAATCACTGATCTAGAGAATTGACGTCATTATGTTGTTAAAATAAAAAAAATTTCGCTCTCGGCCGATAGCTGCAGTTTGTACCAAGTACATAACAGTCAAACTAGTTCTCTATATTAAAAAAAATCATAAACGATGATGTTACCTCAAAAATTTCATTACAGCAGTATATTCAACTGTTTTTGTTAAATCAGTTTGACATACAAATTTTATTACGTCTGCCATCTAAAAATGGTTATTTGATGATTTTAATTTTATTAATTCAAAAAATAATACCGTATGTAAATTGTTCAAAATTGGGTTTTCTGTCGTAACGTAAAAACTTGTCAATTCCTTCATTAAACAAATTGCGGTAGGCCATTCCAATTTCATTTTTAATAGAATATTCATGTTATTTTCAAGATACTTCTATTAAAGTAATTAACATTACATTTGACATATTGGGTGGCACAATACGGCACAATTTTCATCTAGAACACGAAATGGTGCATTGGTTTTTAATTTATAATATATCTCATTTTTTTCAAAAAACAAAGGCAACTTACCAGCTTGACTCATTAACATTTAAAAAATAGTGTCAATAAATAACTAATTTAATTTAAATTAGTAAAAGTGAAGTTTTCTCAAAAAGGTTGGTAAATGTGGATTTTTTCCATAATTAATCTAAAAAAATTAAAATTCTTTAATTTGCCTGAAATGGCAAAATGACTAATTTTCTAAATCAGTGGTTGGCGATTGGGGTCCCTGGACCCCTAAAAGTCAAAAATATATGCCTGGTGTCCGTAAAATTCAAATAAAATATAAAAAATTTTATTTATTTTTATAGGAGGATTTTTAATATTTATTACAGAGTTGCTAGATTTTGGGAATTTAACCCAAAGCCTAGACGACCATATTATTATTTTGAAAATCCTACTTTTATCTCACTATTAATAAAAAATACCATTTCAAAGTTTCAAGGAAAGATCAATTTTTACCAATATTTTTTGAGAAATCCGATTTTACAAAATCTTATGAGAACAATTAAAATAAATAATTAGAAAACTTTAACCACAAAATAAAAAATTCAAGTTTACCAACCCTTAAGGGAAAAATCAGATTTTACCATATCTTATGAGCAACAACTTCTTAATCCAAAATAAAAAATCCGATTTTATCAACCTTTAAGGGAAAAATCCCCTTTTTCTAATATTTTTTTAAAAAACGATTTTACTAAATTGTATGAGAAAAATTTTCAATTTTTTCATAAATGTTTTATATTTAATATTTTTTTTGGGGATCTAAATAAATATATTTTGAAATGCTGTAAACAGACGGTAACATACATACAAAATAAAAATTACAAAAAAGTGTTTGCTGTTCTCTAATAAATTAATTATTTCTCGGCTATCATTCAAATTTTCAATAAATCTAATTACATTACTCAGACTATAAAAATACATTTCACACAATATTACCTTCTAAAAGACAACAAACCTTTAAAAGGTAAAGAATCAAGTTCATCTAAACTCTGATTATGATATTTTGGATAATTTGAATTATGATCAAGTACAATAAACTGAAAATGAAATTATATAAAATTAATGATAACATTTATAATTACTTTCAAAACAGATCCAAGATATTCGAATGAATGACAAACATTAGTTAGTGTAAATTCAATTTTTTTTAATATCGGAAAATCAATAAAAAATTTAAAATTTACTGCAAAATGTAAAATAATCTAAATAATAAATCAATGCGCAATTATAAATATGAAATAAAAAGATATCGAAAGACTATAATAACCTCATGAAATATTGATTGAACGTTCATGTCAATTCCATTATAAATATCAAGATTCAAGTGCTTTGACAGATATCTATCAAAATAGAAATCGGTATCATAACCATTGATAAAAAAAACGAAATGAAATTTAAATGCCAGATTATTTTCACTAAATATATATTGTACAATGTACATTTTGAATGAATAGTGACGAATCAAATAAAAAATACCTGATAATTTTCATAAATTTTTTAATACAATTTGGTATATTTCTGTCATAATGTAAAATGACTAGAAAAACTTCATTAATATAGGATTCCTAATAAATAATTTCATTAATCATTTAAATTTGAAGATTAAGTAATTCTAAAACTTTCAAACTCTGTATCTTAAAAAAATGTGGATAAATAATAAACTGATAAAACAAGTTTTTAATTTTATTTACATATCATTACGAGACAAATATGTAAGTTATGATGAAACTACAGAAAATTATACTAATCGATGGCCCGATCATCCTAGTTTAAGGAACAGTTATATAAAAAATTACTGAACTAGTATTTGACCATATTTCATCGTATTCTTGTATTAAATTGGAAATATCTGAAAAAACGTATTTCTTTGTTTTATTGAAATTATATTTTTTTTCTTTAGAGTGAATATTCACCTGATTGTAAAATTAATTATCATAAAATTATAATAATGATAACAGGTAAGTGGCGTGGACAGTTTAAATTTGATACAGTTATGAATCATAACTGATATTGAAAAATATACTTTTTTAAATCTCAATTTGGAAACATGAGACCCCAATTTTACAAATTTTTCGTTTAGACCCGAAGACGAGTCTCGAGTACGGTAAATTCGGCTTTGCAGACATTTAATTCAAAGTTTAACGGAACCCATTGGATAAAAAACAGAAAATAATAGTCCGCGTAGTGCTCTATGAGAGTGGTGACTGGTCACCACAACGTTTATACTAGCCGGTAGGGTAAACACAAAATAAAATGTCCACAAGATAAAAACAAATTTTCAGTAAATGTCAACTTACTGTTAATGGGTAATAATAACAAAATATTTACCCCGTTATGGATAAAAGTCATTTTCACTTAATCCCGAAAAAACCTTAGTTTGTCTTATTATTTCAAAAAGTAAATTAATGTATCAATATGCCTACCTTTCATCCAGTATCATGGAAGGTCTAGAGTCATATAACGGGCCTATTATTCAATATTATCAGGTCAGGTTAAAAAAAGGTCGTATGATGGGGCACCAACCGGTGTGTTGTCAATGATTTCCAGATGTGTCGCCAAACTTAAAATTTTATTTCATTTTTTTTTAAATTCGATTAGCAGACAATACAATTGGAAGACGTAAAAATGCAAATCAAAGATATTTTTAGTGATGATGATAAATTTTACATTATTTTCAGATTATTATTAAAAAAAAATTGGTTCAACTATATTTATTAATCAATCGTTTATTTTTTTGATTGGTGTATCGCGAAATTTTTTGAGATTGAAATGTGTCGTCCACCAAAAATGGTTAAAAAGCACTGCAGTAGGGTAACGTTGAACAAATTAAAATGGAAGGAAGAACCAAACATTTTTTTAATTTTTGTATATGCCCTACAATTTTCGTCTGACCTGAGACACTGTGGCCTGTCCACGGCCCTGTTCCCACCTACCAGAAATGTAATCAATAGAATAATACGTAAAAAATACTAGTTCCATGAAATATTTAAAAAAAAAGGAAACACATGTTTTCATTTCCTGAATATGTTCATCCAGATGTATAACATGACATTTTTGACTATTTTCAAAGTGTTTTACTATATATTTGACATTTTGTAAAAGTTCAACAAAGTGACCTAAAAAAGTGATTAAAACAAAAATTGTACAAATGAACCTAAAATAACAAGAGACACATCCAAACAATGAAATTCAATTTTTTCTTCATGTTTCAGTCTAGATGTGATCCATTCAATCAAATTATTGCGAATATCTCGTGAACTTTGCTATTTTGTAAATTTAAATATTTATGCTTTTTATTTAGACAGGTCCCTAACTTTTTCTGTTCTGGATACTAAGTTTGGATATAAAATCCCATCAACTCAAATATTTTTTGACACCAAGAGTTTATATAGATAAATTTGACGATCTCTGATTTAGAGTTTGATACTTTATATTATAAAGTTTATAATATATATTTTTATGTAGTAAAAATATACATTAATTATCACGTCGATATAATTCCATATTTCCATAGTATTAGAATGGTCGAAAATAATTTTTTCTAATAAACATGAAATATAACATGTAGTGTTTTACTTTTATTAATTTTCTTTTTTGGAATGCAGTAGACATAATCATTCAACTAAACGCTATTTTTTAAAACCTTAATTACATTTACTTGAATATCATCCATACTTATTATACTTTTACTTTTGGTCACTGAAATTCAGTGTATTAGCGAAAAATTAATTTACAAACAACTTTACCATGACTATTAGATTGTCTATGTAGGAATTTTTTGAAGAATAATGTGAATACAAGAAATTGTAATGGCTGATACTTTACTATGAATTAGGAAAGCTCAAAATTTATAAAGTGGTAAGACGTGATTTTAATATTTTATCTATAAAATAATCATAGTAATATTACTACAAAGTTAAATCAAGTTATCAAGTTCAATGAATGAAAATTGCTATTGTTATCTCAGAAGAGTACAATATCAGAATGAAAAAATTCCGATACTACTAAATAGTACAGTAATGTGTTGAATTCATTAAAAAAAGAAATAAAGCTATCTAAAAATTAACCATTTGACCAGTATTCCTAAAAGAGTTTACGCTATATAACAGGGCTCCATCGTAAAATGAATGTATTATGTCAATAATTAATTTTATATAATGGAGGAATAACGACTTAAACAAAAAAAAGATCCAATTTTACTAACACTTAAAGATAAAAATCAGTTTTTAGCAAACCTATGGAGAAATAACCACTTAAGCCAAACCTAAAAGAAAAAATCTGTTTTTTCTAATACCTGTACTTTCATGTATTAATATTATCGGTAAAATTCGATTTTTACCTGAGGTATTTAATTTGTTTATAATTGGAAAACAATGTATAGACTTCCCAATTTAAATTTTTTTTATAAGGGGCATACAATTTCTATCTGGCCCGGATCTACTGCTTGCTATCCACGGCCCTGGGTGTAACTGATACCGTAAAATTGAAAACAATACTGCAAATGTATATTTACAAAATGCACAATCTGTATTTATATATAATCTGTATTTTTGAATGAAAAAAAGTATTATAAGTGTTATAGTAACGTATTTTTTACTACGAAAATGTAAAATTGTATGAGAATAATAAACATGAATTGAATTAGAAGTTGATACATTTTCTATCCCTAAAATTGAATTAATATCATGTCTATCAAAATGATTTTATATAATTTATTTTATAAAACGCGTTTAATAGAATGTTTAATATTAATTATAATTTAGTCTAGATGATGAATTTATATGCGTTGTTAAAAAACCAACAGATTATTTTCCAGTGGAACAAATTGGACCAAGGTTTAATTTATGATTTAAATTTAATGAACACACCAATTTTGTATAAATTTGGTGGATTAAATTGATGGACAATCTTTTAACTTTAAACATTTTGTGTTTTAGAGCCAAACCTACTATATTCGATCCCATGTCAGAAAACAAAAAATATCACAAACAATGCGTAATTCCATATTCCTAGCCTAGCCCAGGGGTCGACACCAGTGGCCATATAATAATTTTGGTGATTCTTTGAGTAAATAAGCCAATTATTTATAAATTTATAACTTTTAAATACTGTTTTAAAAATTTTCTACCATTGGATCATTTTAATTTTGAATTTTCAGATCGCCCTGGATGTTATTTTGGTAAATATACTATAACCGTTTCTCTTCAGTTAAAATTGAAATGTATTATGTGTAAATTTTCAAAAACGGGGCCCGTATAATTTTTTGATATAAAAAAGTGGCTTACGAGACGCAAAAGGTTGGCAACCCCTACCCTAGCCACATAGTCATGAAGTTCACAAGTCCAGATAAGTTTCACTTCGAATTATGTTGTTATTGTTAATCTATTTGCAAATTATTTTATTAGCCTTAATTGTAAAATAAGAAATATATAATTCAATGGTCCCAGAATTTTAAAAAAAGCTTGGTCGGATACAGTTTACTTCAGTTAATGGAGAGAAAAAATTTCTACGTCAAAATTTTTTTTATTTCAAGATGTGTAGTTATAAATTATTTATAAATATAAATGATTTAATTTTTGCGATATAGATTATTATTAAGGATTATAAAAATGTTATATTTTAGTTGCTGCTTGGCATGTGTCTCTATGATATCCCAGAAATTTCAAAATGTAAACATTAAACTTTTAATAAATATGTGTATTGACCTAAAGATATCATTACAGGGCGAAATGTTTTATAGTAATTTTAATTATCATGGAGTATATTATACATGTATCCAGGGCCGTGGAGAGCCAGCAGTAGGCCAGAGTCAGATGGATATTGTAGGCGTATAAAAAAATTTTTAAAAATGGGACCTTTATACATTGTTTTATCGATCGTTCATTATCTAAAAATAAGAAATAACCGTTGGAAGTCGCATTGATTATCGAAATTTTGGATATACTTAAGAAATTTTCAAACATTACTTATTAATACATTAAAAAAGTAGGCCCTTATTGTAGTCTCATGCCATATGCCCTAGCCCCTCTCCACGGCCATGTATGTATCATAATTTGTATATCGTTTTATAATTTATTTTACCTAGTTGAAAATGTATCTAAATTGCTTGATTCAATTAATATATGTCATACAATAGTAGAAACTAAATTTGTAAATATTTTCAAAATTTTGGCAATTGAAGGAAAATCGATATTGATGGCGTACTTATTAAATGATTAGTATACGACAGTGGTTTTCAACTGGGGGTGGCGACCGTTAGGGGGGGTCGCGAAATTTATTAGGGGGGTTGTGAGAATTTGAACAAAGTATAAAATATAAATAAAATTGAATATACTTTTTTAATATTTTCATTTATGTAAATTGATGAGGTTTGGAGTATATAGAAAATTTTTTATGTTTATAAGGGGTCGCAAACACAAAAAGGTTGAAAACCACTGCTATACGATATGATACCATAATAACATTTTATGTAATTATGAATAGTTTTTATTGTATTGTTAAGTTTCAAGAATAATTTTCGTTTTTTCATGTTCCTTTTTTACCCCTCTTGTATATTTTATCCACTTTTTATCGAAATTATTATTTATATAAATGTTACAAATGTAAGGTATACATTTAGTTATGATAAGGATGCTAATGGGGAACCATGTATAAAAAATGGATCAAAAGCACATTGGGCTCTTATAAATGGTTACATAATCCTAACTTATATAATACGCGATTTTTGTTTGTGTGTGTGTGTTATACTTTATTTAAATAACTACCCGTCTTATAATTTTTTAAAGACCACATTTCAATTACAGTTTTTTTCGGGACGTATATTAAGATAAATTTGAACCTTCCAATTTCACATCTTATGGGTCATAAACCCCAGTTGTCCCTCTTTTTGAAAATCTATGTAATTCATTATTTTTTCTGGAATTTATGCTATTTATGACAATTTTTACATATAATAATATAAATTTCAATTTCCAAAACTCACACCTTTATGACAATTTTTAGTATTGGACTAATTTTATTTTTTTGGAATTTATGCTATTTATGACAATTTTTAGGATTGGACTGTTTTTACTTTATTTTTAATATTATACACACATTCGTCTAATAAATTAAAAAAATGGGATAAAAAATTGTTTTTAAAATTCTTTACGCAAATGTTAACAAACAAAAAATTAAGATGGAATAATTCACTATAAAGTAAAAAATAATGTGATATGATGGTTCCATTTGAAACAAATTTGGGAACCACTTTTTAAAGGATTGATAATAGTTAATAGTAGGATTTTTAAGTTAGATTTTCAACGTAAAATTATTTTTTTGGTATAATAAAAATGTACCCTCGGCAGAGCTAGGTGTAGTTTGTACGTAGTACATAACAATCAAGCTAGCATAATATAATATATAACAGTAAAATCTGATTAACAGTAACAGTATATTTTGTGAATTTATATTTATTATACAATTTAATTGATTTGTTCATCTTTATTTATCATTGATGTGACATCACCATTTGAAACGATACAAACGTTTGAAGCGCTTTTTGGGTTTATTGTATTGCAAACAT
>LWCA01000582.1:0-22726 GCA_001642005.1 Intoshia linei | reverse complement strand
TATACCCCATCAACGAATCTTTATCAATTTTCTTACTATGATTAAATACTATCATAGTTCAATTAATTTAATACATAATAGAATATTATCATTACCCTTAGTTTGTGGAGCACTTTTCAAAAAAGGTGCCCAAAACGGAGTTATACTGTATTCTATTTTATCCACAACACTTAGAATTATACTTGATTCATAAAAATTAATTAAATTAATTACAGTTTCAGCAGTTACAGTAACAGATCCTTGTTTGGCCAATACATCTATCCAATTATTTTCTTGATTTACTAGTCCAAACCACATTTGACATCGTAGAATTCCAGTGATATGTCTTGTAATACTTGACGTGTTTTTAATTGGTTTCTAAATATTTAAATATTTTTTAAAATATATTTTTTACTTTTAGTAATATTGTTTTTACTATTCCACAGTTTGAACCACGGAATATTTCATTTTGATGGTAAATAAAACTGTGAGCTGGGAATCGAGCATACGAAATTCTTTCTTTTCCAGCTATAATCCAAAATATAATATCGGGTATTTGGTTTTGAGGCTACATTTTTGATGAAAATATTACAAAGTATTTAAAATACATCTTGAGTTAAGTAAATTATTTTAGTATTTATGCTTTTTAATTCTTTTATTAACCAAGTCAAGTCTTCATCTTTAGTGATTTTGGTAGTTTTCTTTAATATTTCATTAGCTTGGTACACAATATGTTTCATTTCAAAGCATCTTTTTTGATACAAAACTTGGTCAAGATTGTTTAGGGTTGTATGACCATTTTCTCCACATGTCGGTAATTTTTCATTAAAAATAGAAATAACTAATTCGGCCAAATCAGCAATTAATAGACACACACTGTTGGAATGCTCAGTATAACTTTGCCTACGATTAATGCGAGATATTTTAAGTTTTTTAAGTTCCTTATTTAAAATTGATAATTTTTCTTCAATTATTATAGATGCTTTCAAAAAGAAGTTAATAGTATACAATCGATGTACAACGTCTTCCCATTCACAAATAATTCTAAAAATAGGGTTTTCATTTTCCCATGGCAAGAAATAATATTTAGATCCATCATATATTGTTCCCATAGGTTGTGATGTGGAATTACTAGGTAAAACTAGAGGATCCAACGAATTTCCATAGTTCCCTACAAAAATGTTAGTGACATATTTTGAAAAATACCTATGCTGATTTCAACTGTTATGGGTTCTCCTATTTTTTTCAGTAAAGATGCATTAAAAAGAACAGCATTAAGAACAAACTCTGATTTAGATTTGTATTTCTGAATGAAATTACAATAAAAAGTAAAATAGAAATTAATATTATTTAGAATTTACATGATTAATATTCACGTCTTCCGGAGGAACTTCGGTTATTGAATTTTCATTTATATTTGTTTGAATTTCCATAAATACCCTACCTCTATATCCACACCCCTCCGTCTAAATTCAAAATTTAATATTATAATATTTATAATATGTACAATTGCATTATTCATATCGTCGTAATCATCAGATGAAATATTAAATTTACGAGGACCACCGTAAAAGTTTACAAATGCTGGCCCAAATGTAGGTGGATATCCTTCATTTTCTAATATTATTTATTAAAAGGAGTTGTTGAGTATACCCTCATCTCCCAAGTCAGATAAATCAGATAAACGTAACATTGACGTTGCTATTAAGTCATTTTTGCCTATTTGATCCCTAAATATGTTTAATTTACATAGATTTTGTAATTACCAATCATATAATTGAATTTTTAAGAAATCGCACATTGAAGGAAACTATTATATATTTATGTTAATATTTGAATCAGCATGTTATTATGTTTACCTTGATAGAAAAATTTATTTGACAATTCCAACTTGGATTATATGTATTGTAAAATATTGGTGTTTTTTTCTATTATATAAAATAATTTGCAAACATTTAACTTTTAAACAATTTTTTATGTCAATAAAAATAAAATACCGCAAAACCTCCGAATGAACACAATAAAAATGGATCGCAAAAAGGTTTTGTTTCTTTACCAAGTATAGTTTTTTTTATGCTACCCATTATGGATGAATCCACTATAATGGTCAATAAAAATGTGTATTAATAATATTGCTAACTTGTCGGCAAATCTTCGGCATCAAATATTCGTATACTTAGTGAAATTGTTTCAAAAACAACACCGGTCGGTATTAAAAGATTGCTAAATTATTATTTTACCAAATGTAAAAATTAAGTATATACTTTTCGACATCATCATTCATATTGGATTCCGGAAATTTCTGAAATTAGTTTATATTGATCAATAATAACTTATTAATAAAATAATTTATTAATTACGGGTGCAGAAAATTTGGATGAAATTACTGCCGAACATATTTTCAAGTACCCTTTTGAAGACGATTGAGACATTTCAGGGTCAACTAAAGCAATCCATTTGTTGATGAAACACATTGAATCCTGATCGACTATTCTTCCAATATCGCACTAAGTTATTTTAAAATATACAAAACTAAAAAATGCTGCACAATTGGTGGGTTTATCATTTTAAAATATGCTTAAAATACTTCAAATAATATTTACTTTAAACTCTCCAATCACAGAATTTTTTCGAAATTTTTTGGAATTGACAACCTAAAAATGTTAAAATTATAGTTAATAAAAATATTTTACTTTTATTTTCAATACATCATCAAACAAATCCGTCGCTTTTTTATTTACATTGAAATATATTATTTCATTCCATTTTGGGTTATTATTAGATTTAATAATTTTTGTGCGTTTATGCATATTTGCATACGTAACAACAGTTAATGGCGAAATATTACTTCCAAATAAATTTTTAGCTTCAATTATTTTAATTTTTATCTAAATTTACAATTTAATTATTGACAATTGCAATTTTTTACTTGAAAATCTTGAGCGCCATTTGAAAACTTTTCTCTATTATTGTTTGTAATGATTTTTTCTTTTTTTGGTTTTTTTATTGGAATTCCATTTTCGACAGTTACAATTTCTTTTGTGTTATCCTCAATTTCTACCTCTTCGAGAGGTGGATCTTCGCTTGTTTTTGACATTTTACCTTCTAAAATATTTTAATAATCAATGAATATAGTATAACTCGTATTGTAAAAAATGGTTAGGTCCAATGTCGTCTAAATAAAATATATTATAATGGTCACCCATTTTACCAAATTTTATTTTGTAGTTTGAAATATAAATATAAATGTAGTTTACATCTAATGGTTTATTCTTTGTCGTATACATGTTCAAAGTTTTTCGAATGGGGTTATTCAAATTAATAAATTCTCTCAATTTTAGAGAAGATCTTCCAAGTTCTCTAAAAACATATTTAATTGTTCACTTTATAAATACTACTTGTTGATACCGACTGTTTCATAGTCATATATTTTTATTTCAATTTCTTCATCCTCTTCCAATGGCTTTTCAAGGTCAAAATATATATTCTAGAGATAAACAAAAATATAAACATATTATTAAATCTACTTCGTCCCATGTTGGGTTGAGGTTATCGTCTATATGTTTGGTTTCCTTCTTTTTACCTTGACAAAATATGTACGTAAATAGTAAATAATACCTCTAAACTTGATCTTAACGAAAGGATCAGATTCACTGTATTTTTCAACATTAATAACATTATTGGCACTGTGAACGGTTATTTCGAGTTTATTAACCGTCATAATGTCAAATAATAGCAAAATAAATTTTATTTAAATCCTACAGCTGGATAAATAAAATGTCAATGAAATAAATTAGAGTAAATAGATGCAAAATTTCAATAGTTTCTTTCAAAATGAAAGTTTAACGTTTTAATAATTTTTAATCTATAAATATTTTTTAGTTTTATTTTTAGGTTGGTATACAATATATATTAAATTACGGTTCAAAGTTGTGAGAATTAATTTTTCAATTTATTTTTTAATAAGTTTCTAATTTTAAGCAGATTTATTGCAAATTTGTGTCACGATTTAAATATAATGTTAATAAAAGGTTATTTAAAAAATGCAGTACCAACATTTAATTATATTAGATTAATGTTATATTTATAAATAAATTTGATTATATTTTAGAATGATCCTTTCATTTAATATATCATAAAATATTAATAAATGTATAAATATAATATAAATCGATGCGTTACAGCCAGAGCGATATTCCCGGCTAGTGTGCGATTCAGATTTTTCTGTGAATAAGAAAAAAATCTTCAATAATACAATTAATAACTAAACTAATTTATTAATTTTCATTTTTATTCAAAATTTAAACTTTCTTTTTTATTTACTGACTAATAATTGACAAAAAAATATTATTAAATCACATTTATTATAGTAGTGATATTTTAATTATTTTGATAAATTATAGAATTGTATACTAGATTCTAGATTCAACGTTAGTGAACTGGTGGAATTTGGAAAAAAATTGGACTTGACATCATGCATTTAAAAATATCATGTGATATTCATTAGAAAATCATTAAAATAAATAAAATCAACACGTTTTGTCTGAAAGTATCGTTATATCAGATAGTATACCAATAAAGAATTCAACATTTCTTTACAACAGGGGTCGGCTACCTTTTGCCAGTCGTGGGCCACTTTTTTTATCAAAAAATTCTACGGACCCCGTTTTTGAAAATTTAAACATAATAAATTTCAATTTTAACTGAAGAGAAACGGTTATATTATATTCAACGAAATAATATCCAAGACGATGTGAAAATTCAGAGCTAAAATGATTATAATGAGCCAATTATTGTAGAAAAGTGTTTAAAAGTATAAAAATTTAAAAATAACTAATTTACATATTTACTCAAAGGACCATCCAGGACCGTGGAGAGGGGGCTAGGGGCCATATGGCCCGGGCCTACAATCATAGAGGGGCCTTCTTTTTAAATTTATTAATAAGTAATGTTGGAACTTTATAGTATAATAAAATGTTTCATTAACATTAAAGTTAATTCCATGTAAATAGCTTATATAATTATAATTATAGTGTGTGTATGTGTGTTTAGCTTTATTTAAATAAGAACCCGTTATTTATGACAATTTTTAGGATTGGACTGTTTTTAATATTATATACACATTCGTCTAATAAATTAAAAAAATGGGATAACAATTGTTTTTAAAATTCTTTACGCAAATGTTAACAAACAAAAAATTAAGATAAAGTAAAAAGTAATGTGATATGATGGGTCCACCTGACCCAAATTTGGGAACCACTCTTTTAAAGAGTTGATAATAGTGAATAGTAGGATTTTTAAATTAGATTTTCAACGTGAATTTATTTTTTAAGTATAATAAAAATGTGCCCTCGGCAGAGCTAGGTCCTGTTTTGTACGTAGTAGATAACAGTCAACCTAGTACTATATAATAAATAATTACGTAGTGTATATTAACATTTTACATATTTACTATTTTTATATTAATGATCACCAATGGGATTTCCAACGGTTATTTTTTAGGGGCCTACAATTTTCATCTGGCCTGGACCTACTGCTGGCTCTCCACGGTCATAAGGCCACCAATTATTCTTTGGGCTAGAAATTGTCTACACCTGCTTTACAAGAACATAGTAATTATTTATGACACAAAATTAAGGCATTAAAAATTAAATGAATAGTTTTAATTTTACAAAAATATGTGTGTGACAAACATTTCACTGTCTGTTTAATTATGTATTGAACATTTTAATGTCTAGGATTAATATAAGAACATGAAAAAGTTTTGGGTAAAAGCAGTATTATTATTCCTTATTTTGTAATGACATATACTTTCTTTTCCGTGTTTTGTTTTAATCTAGATTCTATATTTTTAAAATAAAACCTGTATGTGTCGTGTTCAATTTATGACATCTTTATCATGCCATGTTCTTGTATATTTATGCATACCGTGTATAATATACACGATATATAAATATATTTCGTAGATGTGAATAGGAGACTGAAAAATTAACATAAAATTTTTACATATTACCAAAACGGCTTTAATCTTTTTTTGAGTGTGGCTTTATTTAAAGTTTTCTGATAATATTATTAATTAGATAAAATTCTAAACGCATCTTATCTTATGGCCATATACAATTAAATTATATGATTATCTAAATAATTTATAAATGTATATTAGGGTGTTAACTTTATGATCGAATTTTAGTAATTAAAAATATCTGCGGTGTTTGTTTTTAATATTATTACAAAAACATCGGCCTGCTCTGCAATTTAAAAATGGCCATAATATTTTGAACTGAAATTTATTATTATACTTTTTATTTATTTATTGTATCATTTTTTATGATTATTATTAATCTCAAGTCGATTAACGGTGTCATTATCTAATTCAGCGGCAATGCATGTAACCGATCTAGTTTTTGTAGGCATTTGAAAGTATTTATGGTACTGTTGTTATTTCACCCCGTTATGAATCTGAGAAATAGTATAAATGAATTTTTTTAATAGAAGTGTAAAGTTGCTCTTTAGGAGTGAATTCTATGGTAGAACATAACATTGAAAAAATATACATATGATGCAACAAACTTTTTTTAAATGTATCATTATGATACAACTTACAACCATACAACTTGTATGGGTTTAACAGTTACGAATTTGGCTTCCTTAAAATTTCATCAACCTTATGTCCGTGTTGTATAATTTCTGTGAGATTGTATATACGAATTACAGTTTTGTTAAAAATGTTGCTTCTCAAAGATATCTACATGATGCTAACCTATACTTCTGTCAACCTTTATGTACACATTTATTGAGGGTTCTTTTTATTTTATAAATAGAATATGGGAGACATGAAACATTACAATTTGATTAAAATCAAAATAATTATTATTTTTTCATTGAGTTAAATTTCATTAAGTGATTTATGTTAATTATATTACGTTTATATTATTTTGATACAAAAAAAAATTTACCAATTACTGATTAAATTTTGAATATAGAATAAAGAGAAATTAATATTTTTTTGTCATTAATTAGACCTATTTTAATTTTTTTTGCGGACAAGTAAGATTGTTGTCAATAGAAATGACAATTTGATTAAATAATATAAACATAATGGCAAGGTTACACACAATGTTATACATCTTATTTATGAAAACTATTTCTTTGGAGCAGGCCGATGTTTTTCAAAATTTAGGCTTAACGAATGGTACCACTGTTCTTAGAATTTTTTTTCTCATCCTGTATAACCCTGTATTTTTGTTTTTAGAAAAAAGTTAACACCCTAATGTATATATGATTTTAAATGTTTTCGGGTCCGTGGATTCAAAATGATTTAAAAAACAGTTACCATATATTTATAGGTATAATGTTTTTACAGAATACATTATAGAATTCAAAAGTATTGATGATGGTATTTCAAAACCATTGACCTATATTAATAAACTATACATTTTAATAGATTGACACTGAACGGTTGACTCGCAGTGAATTATTTTTCACTTACAAAATTATTAAACAATGTAAACTAAAAGTTAAAATCATACAATTCATAATGAAGAGAAATAATGATTAATTGTTTACTTAAAATTTTATTTTTGTGACTACACATCATTATTATAATATTTACTTTAATTAGAAATTGAAATATGAAAATATACAATTTATATTTTACACATAGTTACACTGAATTTATTAATAATTACATACAAAGTGCCAGGAATTGAATATAATTGATTGCAATCAATTATTTTGTATAAACCAATTAATTGAAAATTATCTTTTTATTTTTCAATTAATTGGTTTTTTCATATAACTGAAAAAATAAATTCAATCCTTTTATTGACAAATGGTTGGATGAAAAATTTAATTAAATTTTTTTATGTAGTTGAAAAATTATTTTATCAAAAACAATTTTATATAAAAATTTGAAAGAAGAAATAAAATAAATAATATAAAAATATTTTCTAAATAATTTTTTGGAAATAAAATATTAACAACTTTTATTTTCATTATTATATGCAATTTTAGAAAAATAGAAACGCGTTTGTCACCAGAAAAATGATTTATTCAACATATTAGCTTGGCTGTTATGTATTTCGGACAAACAGCATCCTAGTATAATTGATTATAATCACATGACAGTTTTTTTAAAATGATTATGATGTTGTTATCAATATTCAATTAATTGAAAAATATTTTTTGAACAAACCAGTAATTGATTTTGTTTTAATACTTTTTACCAATTAATTGCAATTAAATTAGTTGTAATCAACTAATTTCAATCCCTGCACAGTGGTGTGTTAGAATTTTTAATATACAAAAATTTATAAATAAAATTTTTAGTACGGTATTTAATAAACTTAAACTAGCACAACAATCTATAAAACAAATGCTTGTAAAAACAAAAATATGACTTTTATATATATTGGTTATTGCGACATCATATTTTATTAAAATCAAAAAGAATGGGCCAAACTATTGAATTTAAAATAATAAATTGTTTGGTTGAAAGTGAAACTGCCAAAAAAAAATAAAGCATAATTGAAATTTTTTTAAATTTAATTATATAATATGACAACTTCAAACATATGCACAAGTTTCAATTATAATTATATAAGTATATTTAATTTTCCAACATTAAGAGGAGTATTGTGAAATTAAATATAAAATTTTGTAATTCAATCAATTATGATATATTAATTTTTGTTTTTATATATTCAGAAATCAAGGTTTAAATATGATTTATTAATGACACTATAAAAATCAGTATATTAGATAGAAAAATAGTAACATTAAATTATTAATAATTATTCTAAATGAAAAATACCAATTTAAAAAGATCAATGGGATTGATTGATGGAGTGTCTATCCTTGTAGGCGTAATAGTTGGATCTGGGATTTTTATTTCTCCCATAGGAATAGTTTTAAATGTGAAATCGGTAAAATTTTAATTTATTTAATAATACATTTAAACATATTTAAAATCTAGGCAGGATTATCATTGTTGATATGGTTCATTTGTGGAATAATTTGCGTATTTATGAAATTATAAGTTAATTTAATTATTTTTAAAGTTATTGGGTGCGCTCTGTTATGCGCAATTGGGGTTAATGATTCAAAAGAGTGGCGGTGAATATTCATATGCATTGGAATTATTTGGAGAAATTCCAGCCTTTATTATTGTATGGACTAGCACAATTATAAATATGCCGACATCTAACGCTATAATGGCAATAACATTTGGAAAATACATACTTAATACTATTTTTCCTGATTGTCAAGAACCATCCTACGTTAGCACCATTCTTGCTATTCTCGTTGTTTGTAATTCATAATTTTTTCAAATTTAATATATATTAGGTTTTATAACAGCAATAAATTGTTATAGCGTCAAAATTTCTACGGGAATTCAAAATATATTTCTGTTTACAAAAGTTGCCGCTTTGATTGGAATTATATCCGTTGGAATTTATGCAGCAGCAACGAGTAAATATAATTTATCCAATATTTACATTTTATAAAGGCCATGTTAGTGCTGAATCGTTCTCTTTTATAAATAGTGATTATAATTTGGGACCAATGTCGTTAGCAATATATTCCGGCTTATTTTCCTATTCAGGATGGTAATCTTCATAATTCACATATTCATTAATTTAGGAATTATTTGAATTATGTCACGGAAGAAATTAAAGATCCAGTTAGGTAATGTGACATATATTTAAATTTAAATACAATTAGAAATTTGCCACTAGCTATTATTATTTCTCTCATAGTCGTAACTCTTTTATATTGCACCGTAAATCTTGCATATTTTGTTGTGTTAAGTCCAATGGAAATTCAAAATTCAAGAGCTGTGGGTGTGGTAAGTTATTATAAATATCTTTATTTTCATACAATTAGTCTTTTATCGAAAAATTGTTTCCAAAATATACTTGGATTATGACACTATGTGTATCAATGTCCACGTTTGGATCATTGAATGGCGCTATTTTAACAGCTTCTAGGTTATTCTTCGTCGCTGCAAGAAACGGACACATGCCTATTATGCTATCCACCATTAATATAAGCAGAATTACCCCCATTTCTTCATTGCTATTTGTGGTATCTAAACATTTTTTAAATTAAATCATTCTTTAGGCACTCACGTCAATTATTATGATATCAATTGGTAATGTAAATAATCTAATAAATTTTTCTATATTTCCTATCACTATATTCTATACGATTACGGTTGCCTCAGTCATAATAATGAAAAAAAGAAAAGTAAAATCTGATTTTAAGGTATATTAATTATATACAATGTATTATTAATTATTACAATTAATTATGTACATTTATTATTAATTCTGTTTAGCTTAGTATTATAATACCAATATTATTTTTAATAATTGCGGTATATTTGATAGTTGTTCCATTGATTACAACACCCATAGTAACACTATCAGCGTTATTTATTATGTTGTCTGGTATTCCTATTTACTATATTGCTCTGAAGATCAAAAAACCTAAAATGATAGTGAACATGATCAGTTAGATATATTTTAATTACATGATATATTTTTAGATAATGCTACATTATTTTCTCAAAAGTTAATCATTGCCATAAAAAGTAAAAACGAGAATACGAATTAAATGTTAAAATTAAAATTATTTTTATTTATGATTTTCATATTGATATTATTAATAGATAATAGAATTTTTTTCATGGGTGAGTCGCGATAATAATAATAATAATTTGATAAAATGATATATGCTAGTTTCATTTCTAGCAGAAGAAATCTGGCTGATAGATGTGATGATGATGATGATGGCTATCTGGAAAATTTTAGGATTACGAATTTATGTTTATAAGGGGTTGCGAACACAAAAAAATTGAAAACCATTGTTTTAGAGTAAACAATGTAAATTCAATTTAGGATTGGTTCATACACTGACTTTTTTTTGGTGACTAAATTATTATATAAGACATTTTTTTAAATTAATCCTTTCAGCTTAATAGATAAAAATACCATGACGGAACACATTAATGAATGTTAAAATATATTAAGTCAACACTGGTATCACAGAACTGATTGCTTTATGAAATGTATATTACCAAGAAATATTATATATTCATAAACATATCCACGCATCCTAGAGCTAAATTTTTGAAACTTTTTCAAGTTAGCACTACTCATCGAGTTCTAGTTTTTACGGTAGGCCGTAAAAATAAAATTTTCCATACAAACCTTTCTAAAAAAATATTGTCGTAGGTACCTTAGGTGTTTTTTTGCAATGTTTGGCTCTTCATAAATAGAAAAAAATGTTCATAATCTGTTTTCATACTTATACTCATATATAATAATCACACATTCACAGGTTTAAAAAGCTTTAAAATATTTTCTCAACCGGAAATTATTTCATCGACTATAATGTTAATTATAAAAATTAAAACTAATTTATCGTCTAAAAATTGAACAATGTTAATTAAGATTAAAATTGTAGTATACTGTTTGTAAATATATATACCGAAGTTACACAACATTTTAGTTTTCCAGTTTCAATTATTCAATAAATTAGTATTTAAATAGATAATTTAAATAATATATGCCATGCATTATACTATAATGCATAGCATATATACATATAATTTATACACATAATTATAAGAAAATAAATAAACATCATACGAGTTTTGTCATGTAATGTATTATTGAGTAATATGATAATTATCTGTATATTATTTTTGAGACTTGATGTGACTTAGACACTTTTTTCTTTATTTTTATATATCAATAATATAATTTAATAAGTAGAGCAAATGAAAAAAAATTTTTTAGTTTTGGTTACAGTGAAATCATGACACGGTGAAACATTATAAAATTAAATAAAAGGATATGGTAGCTTTTACTCAGAATCGAAAGCTTTCACCGCGTAATAAATTGATTTATAATTGTATACAAAAAAGACACTTTAGATTTATTTTGTTAATTAGAATTAAAATTTAAATGTTTCATGCATTGTTTATACTACACACGTCAACATACTAGATATATAAGATATTTTATACACGTGATTTATGGTATTCTGTAGTTGTTTTCGATGAATAAATGTATTCAATATTAAATATTTTAAAATTGAACATATTGAATATTATACATTCAACATGTAAATTTGTACATAATAACCTTATCTTGCCACTAATTTTTACATATTATCTAGAATAACAATTTTGTATAAAAATGTATTTAATTATTTCATTTAACATATCAATGCTTCAACATAATTTTCAAATATCCTTTAACAGGTAAACCTATTTCAGAATAATGTTCAATCATTTGAACAATTGAAGTAAATGATTGACCATGCTTTCCTATTATATAATTTAATTTACTATCTTGAGTTATTTTTAAATGTACAAATCCATTCGAAACCCTAAAATTTACATTAAATCATAAACATTTGAAATTGGGTACCTGACACTTAAAGACAATTCGGAATCCATACTTTCAGATTTTCTGACAATGAAACACCCAATTTCTTTGTATTTGAGAAATGCTTCTGAATCATACCTGGAAGAATGCTTTTTAAACCATCTATGGTAATATTAATTTTGATCAGAATTTTTTCAAACCTCTGATTGACTATATCGTTTGCATACCCATCTATTCCTATAGTACATTCTGATTCTAAGATATTTATAAAATAATTATTTTTCTAATATAAATACTTTTTTTGGACGGATCTGTGAGGGAATTTTGAAAATTCTAAATAAAATTATCACAGTCGGTACGATTAAACCATATTTGTTGTAATTATTCGATCAATTCTATTTGATTTGATATTCTTATCAAGGTTTTCAAATTTGCATGTGCATCGATTACAAAGAGCTTCATTATTGGTCTTTTTTTGATATTTAACACCTAAAAAATACTGAAATGAATATTTTCATTTTTTACCTTCTTTTTCAAATGGTTTATTATAAAAATGATCATACATCATCATCATATTTCTCTTTCCAATGTTGAATAGTTTGGTAAAGTCACATGGTTCGCTATAATCATCGAAAATTATATTCTAATAATATTAATCATTCGGGAATTCGACTTTTAATTTAATTTTAACTTCTACCTTATGTTTATTGTATTTTTTTGGTGGTTTATACACTGATACTTTTGAAAAATATTTATATAACGGTCTTTTGTTAGAAAAAACATTTTGTAATTTTAATTTGGTTTTTTTGTTATTCAATTTTTCAAATAATAGAAACATACCACAAATATTTGTGTTAAAAATGTAAAATGATTTTAAAATTTATGTATTCGACAAAGGACGCGTATGTCTAGACATGTATGTCTAATAAATATTATAAGATAATATTCTTGGTATTGTATATTTCATGAAATCAGACAAAATCTGATAATCATTAGTATAGCATAGATACAGCAATTGATTTTGAAATGGAATACTAATATATCATATATAACACAATATATTTGCCAATAGCTATTAAAAGTAGTTTAATTTTAAAAACAGTTTGACTGGATTACAGACGAATTATTCAACTGAGAAAGATTTAATTATGCAATATTTGTATTTAATGATTTATTGATGTTTTCAAAATACTTGATATCCCTGTTTTTTTTATATTTACTAAATTTTAATTCAATATGTATTCATACAGACTGTCTAAATTGGCAGTACTAATATTCACAAAAATATAGAATTATTCATTTCAAATGTAAATATATATTTCATGAATTTTATTCAAAAATTTATCCAGACAAAAATTTTTGATTAAAATAAGGTATTTATTTGTGATGGAATACGATTAAAATGTCATAAGATTCACAATTCAAAATATAAAAATTTATTAAATTGTTTGGTGCAATCATAAAAAAAATAAATAAAAAATACATTCAATTATTTTAATTTATTAAATGGGCAGAATTATTGTTTATCTAAAGTACTCAATTAGAACGAAACATTATCAGAAAGTATATATTTCATATCTTAATTTTTTCAACTGCCGCATGCATAATTTTGTGCGGTCCTTGAAGAATATGAATAAATGATTAAGTCAATATATCCATTGATCGATTTTAATATAAGTTCACTAAAATATTTGCGGTCTACCAGAGAAAGATTGAGAAACCCCGTTCTATATTATTAAATTCCTAAACTTCATAATCAAAAAATAACGACACCAAAGTTAAAATAAATATTTAAATTAACCCAAATATGTATAATAAACAAATGGAAATACATAGACATAGAAATTTAATATTTATTACAATTTCTGATAAATAAAAAACAACACAAATGGTTAATATTAAGTATTAGAGTAAGGTTCCTAATCCATTTTTGAATTGGATGATTGGTGAGACTTATATTTTTTGTTTTTACTTGAAAAACGATTATGCATATTTCTGTAATTTGAATAGAAATGTCGTTGGTTATATCTATTTGAACGGTTATTTCGAACATTAAACGAATTTTCTTGAAATACTTTTCTCGGGTTTACATCATTTTTATAATTATGCATTTTAAACTGAGTATTTTCACTCTTATTATTATTTCTATCATATCGAAATGATCTATTAAATCTGCCTAAATTTCGATTGTTAAAGTTGTACCTTCTGATATCTGACAATACTGGTTTTAATGGAGTATTGTATTTAATACCTTTATAACCATTGTCACTTTCATTGTTAGAATAATAATGATTTTGGTATTTACTACGATCAGAATTAAAAGAATTTTTCAATTTGAATTGGTTATCATAGCGTAAATTTGGCGTTTTAAGAAAATTGTCTTTTTTATAATCTGTATTAGTATTATTTTTAACAAGAGGAGATTTGTACTTTAGTTCATTCAGTTTTTTCAATTCTGCTTCGTATCCAACCTTTTCCAACAAAGAAGGTTCACTTTTTTTAAAAAGATTGTCAATAAAAGTTTTTTTCTTTTGTGGAACATTAGAAGAACAATTAGACTTAGTTGAAACACTCTTTGTGTGATTATGTAGAGGAATTTGAGTATTATCTTTTAAGCTAATTTCCACTTTTTTAAATTTCTTAGCTATTAACTTACTATTATTGGCTACATCATCTTTATTCATTGAATTTTTCACCAGAGGAGCAACCTATAATTAAATTATAAACAATATACATAAGTAAGTCAACGATAAAGACTTAACCATTAAAAATAAATAGAAAAATAACCTTGTTCGGATCGTCTAACAACCTAACCTTTTTCATCAATTCTAATTAAAATATAGCATACAATACTACGCAGATGTTCTCAAACCCTTTTATTATTTAAAATTTGTTTGAGAACTGCAGATTTATATACCTTGACTGGTGCTTTTCTTCTTGGTGTTTTTGGGTGAATTCATTTTATTTGTCAAATCATTAATCACACGCAATAATGAAATTTTTTGACGGCTAGAGTTCCCTTCAGGGCTGTTAGACTGACCTGCGATGCATTTTTCAACGCTTTCATTGCATTGATTTTCTTTAGACGAAGAGGTTTGAAATTTTGAAGAATCAGGAATTGATTGAGAGAGATTTTTAGTTTTAATTGAATCATTTTTTGAAAGTCTGTCTAAGATCATTGACAATTTTTTACTCGATTCGATTTTATTAAGCACAACTGGTTTAAGTTCAAAAGATTCTTCTTTGCTATCAAAATCATTTTGAACGTTACTTTCATCTGACATAATCATTTTTTCAATTTTCTGCTTCTTAGTTGAATTTGGTGTCACTTGAATGCATATTTTCAATTTTTTAATATCTTTATCAAGACCTATATTAGAAATTTCACTCACATTTGGTTTTATACGGTAAACATTTAAAATTTTATCATCGGAATCTGTATTTTCTATATTAGGTAAATTCTCATTTTCCAATATTGTATCATTTTGATCAATACCCAATTTTTCTTCTTCTAAACATTCTTTTTCGTCAAAATCAGAATGCTCATTATCATTTATTTCTGGTTTTTCCAAGTTCTTATAGTATTCAATTGGTAAATCCATGTATTTACCAATAGATTTGTGTTTTAATTCGTTTCGACTCAATTTCATCGATTTAGAACTACGACAAATTTCTACATTATGTGATTCAAATTCTTCTTTTATTTTATCAGATTCTTCAAAATTCAGTAAAGTAACAGATTTACTCGATAAATTCAAACCTTGCTGAATTTCTTCTGGTTTTCTCTTACGACTAGTAAAATTACCGTCATAGATATCGTTATGCTTATAGTTTATGGGTTCCATTTTATTGGTGATATGACTCGTCGATTCACTACTTTCATCATTAACAAAAAAATCTCGCTTTTGCATCGAATTTTTTTGTTCCGTTTTATTCTGATATTGCAATGTGAGTTTAACTGCACTTTTAAATTTTTGCATCTGACGTTTAGCCAGAGTTTTTGGTTTTGGAGGGCGACCAGGTCGCCTCGGCTTGCTGGTAAGCTCTATTTCTTTCATAAAATACTTGACAATATTCACATCACAATTAGGTGGCAAGGTATAATCTTCAATGTTAAAAACTGGTGAATTTTCTTCAACAATACGAGTTACTTTACTTCTATTTCTTATTTTAAGTTTGTTAGAAAAGTCCGAAGATGAATCAAATGATACATTAGGGTGAACATCGCAACTTAAATTGTGATTAAAAGACAATTTATTAGAATTCGGTTTTAATTCAACATCCTTTTTACGTCTATATTTTCTCTTTTTTTTAATCGGTTGCAACTGATCCATTTCCAGTTTATTAGGATTTATTTGACTATTATCTTGTAAACTTTTACAAAATTTATTTGGAGAAATTACAATTGAACTGATAGAAGCTCCCTCGTTTTGCTTATCAGCATTAGTTTCCATCGAACAGGAATTATTGTATATTTTCAAATCATCCTGCCTTTCATCCAAATCAATTTTACCACTGTGTTTATCTGCAGGAGAATCTTTACTTTTCCGTCGAGTATATTTCCGTTTGGGAGGCTTGGTTTGTGCGCTGATAGCTTCATCAAGACTATTTTTCTCATTTGCATTTAAAGGTCCAATATCTGAAGATGTTTTCCTTTTTTTTGTTTTTCGCTTTGTTGTAGCACCCAATTCAGTGTCCTTACCAGGAAAGCTGTCATTCCTGGAAGAACCTACATCTGAATGTTGTGTTTGCAGTTCATAGTTTTTTTTGGTCCAAATTCGTTTAGAGTAATAATAAAAAAGAGACTTTGGTTCTTTTTCAGGTAAATTTGTATTTGTAATGAAATCCACCAAGTTAATTTTTTTAGAAATAGACGATATAATTTCAACTGCTCTTTTTTTCAAATAATTGAAATATATGGGATTCAAAAAGTAATTACAACTGTTAAAGCTAGTGGCGTTTTTAAAAGTTTTGTTGTTTAAATTCATTAAAATATCAGATTTGATAAATTTAGAATTTTCACTTTTTGAATAATTGAGACGATTCAATTCCATTCTGTTCTGATGTTGATTCAGATCAATCCTTTTTAAAATGTTTTTGATCCATTCAAAATCCTGTCTATCCTCTGGAGACATTGTACATATCTTTACTTTTTTTAAATTGTTTTTCAAAAAAGATAATTCATTTTGGGAATCTGGGCGTTTGAAATAATTATGCAATTGTACAACACAAAAAGGTAGGGATAATGTTTCCTTCAGTTTTTTTAAAAAATCATCACATATCTTAACAGTTTCTTTTATTTCTCCATACTCAATTTTACACGAGTAATCATAAGCACCCATTATGTGCAAATCTATAACAACAAAATCTAAAGACTGAGGATGCATAAACTCTACTATAAGGTGATTATAATCCAATATGTCAACACGTATAGAAGAAACAATTTTATGATACTCGGGTGGAATATCATTAAAATTGTGTAAATTAACAATTAAGGTGTTTAGATGAGCTTGAGTTCGTAGCATCAATACTATTAAAGGTATACTTCTCGGATGATTTAATTTAATTCTATCGATTAAAATACCATTCAAATCACACGTAAAATTATCACTATTAATACATTTTTTTGTGTAAAGTTTTTCATACATCTTACTATCCATTTTCATTTGTTCGTGCATTAGGCTCAAATAAGAATCTTTGTAGGAATCACTCAAGTTTGAATCAAACCCAATATCCTTTGTAATTTTTACGTAAATGGAATAAATCATTGGGATTGGTTTATTCAATTTTGCCACAAAGGTTGCCGGAACCAAACTACAATTCGAGGCATTGTGAGACATGAAAACAGGAATTTCGTGTCCATCTGGTGTAATACTTCTCGCTAAAAGGCGACTTGTTTGTAGCATACAATTTGATGGATGCATTCCTAGTTCTATATTAACACGAAACCCAACATCTATAGATTTCAATGCTAAATATAATTAAAATAAGAAATAAATGACCAACCTGAAATTTTTTGTTTCGTATTTAATGTATTTTTATTCGAAATTGGATTGGATGGCGGTAAAAAGTAGACAAGTTGTAATGGTTTTCCTAAAAAGGGATTACTTCAGAAAATATACAAGTACCTAATGATTCTCTGGGAATTAAAACACCCATAGGAGTTGAATGAATTATTTCCATTAAATTTCCATCACTAAAAATGTAAAACTTAATAAGAAATAAAATTACAATTGAAAGTCCTGCAAACCAGTCAAATCAGTTTCCAGTTCGTCCAAAGCTTTAATACAAATCGATTTAGAATTTTTATTTAGAGAAAATTCATTGATGATACTAAAACCTTTGATATGTTCAACCAACTCTTCATAATTGTTACGACGAATCATTTTAATCAATTTTTGTGATGTGAAAGATTTTGCTCGGTTCCGTACTGTTACTGAAATGGGGTAACCTTTATGGTTAAATTCAAATTCAATACAAAAAAAGTTTCCCGTTATAGTAGCACTATTCCCAGTCAAACCTAACGA
The DNA here is from genome assembly GCA_001642005.1 of Intoshia linei. Lineage (NCBI taxonomy): Eukaryota > Metazoa > Orthonectida > Rhopaluridae > Intoshia > Intoshia linei. The sequence goes on along the minus strand of LWCA01000582.1, from coordinate 3,822 downwards.
AAATGCAAGATTATAACTTTCGCTAATTGAGTTTAACTTGGCCACTACATCTTTCATATTTTTAGTAAATATGGCTGAACCAATTGTATTCAGACACGATCGAAACTTGGCCATAGACAAAAATGTATTGCTTTTTCGAATAAAATATCCTGGGGCATACAAATGATATTTGCATTTGCGTTCTTGAGAAGGCACATCAAAAATAAAATAGTCATTAAGATCGTTCATTTTAAGAGTTTCCACGCATAAATGTTTGTAACCTACTGAAGGAGGTGTATCGATCTTAAATAAATTTTGACGTTTTATTAACTGGTTTGTGTCATTAGATTCATTGGGTACAGATTTAGGATAATCATGATTTATTTCAGAATCGACTGAACGTTCAATAGATCTAGGAACAGTTTCTAAGCCTTCTGTGGCCACTGGTATGATCGTATCATTAGGTTCATCGTTAATACAGTGAATATCTTTTAATTCTGGTAAGTTTTTGTGTATTTGACCTATCAGGAACGATTGAGATATATATAAACTTGGTGAAATAGGATTGTTGGATAATTTGCTTGAACCAAATGTACCAGAATAGTAATCATTGATGAATTTAATATTTTTTTGTAGCTGTCGTTTTAATTTTGATTTTGTTAATGTATTTGATCGATATTTTTGAGGTTTTTTGTTTAGTCTGAGTAATCTGATGCTTTGCTGAATAAAATCAGAATTTAAATTCATCTTTATTTGAGATTATTCAATTTTTTAACTTAAATGCTATACAAATTAATGAAAAATTATGTCAATATTTACCAAAATATTAATTTTACACTTGCGTCCAAAAGCTGGTCATTGTTTGCACTCTGGTGATTCATGTCAACAAGAAAACAAAATTCAAAACTTGTACAATCCTGAATGTTTCTTTTCAAATTATCATCATAACCAATAGCAATGTTTTAATAGATCACTGCCTCGACTACGTCTCGAAAAATTCCAGCAAAGAATATTTCATTGTAAAAATCTAGAAAAGAGTATATCATAAAACAAATGTATCATTTATAAATTAATTAAATTCAATTGAGTTTAATTAATAATTGTCAATAAACTTTCACTCTGATCTAATTTATACCATTGATTCTCAAAAGGGGATCCGATGATAATCGTAAGAAACTCCAAAAAGGCATAGATTATATTTCAATGATCTAGGAAGAATATTGCTATATTTATCCGCAAAAAAAGTTTCCTTTATCTAATATAAAGATTGAATACAAAATATCAGCGGCGTTTAAAATATAAAACAATATGTGATTGTCCATTACGAATTTTCGTTTTATAGATAATCTTGTTTCATCTAAAATTAATTATTTAAATTTGACTTAAACTTTACATATGTGTAGATTTGTAAGTTTCTACATTTGATATGAAAATATAATTTACGATAACCAGGGCCGTGAAATTCCAAGAGTGGATACCATGATGCTGTAAATGATAATTGTGAGGTCGCTTATACAAATTAAAAGAATATTGGTCCATTATCCATTGCTTAATCTGAAATCTAAAAACTATATAGTCAACTTTGTATATACAAAGTATGATTAAAATAGCAAAATTGGTAAGTTTAAATAAATGGGCCCACAAAGGTTTAAATTTAAATTCAAATAACTTCAATTTTTAAATGAGCGTCTTGTGATTTACACATAATTCATTGGTTTATCAATATAAAATTTTGCCATAATTAGGAAATTTAGATTCTTGAATGACATATCGAGAAATATTTAGCCCGCTGATAACCGAAGCCGATCATATTACCCTAGTCCTCTCTACGGGGCTAATGATAAGTGAAATGATATTAGACATAAAACAATTTTGAAAAAATAATAATTTTTGAGAAAATGATTGATTCAAAAAGTTAAAAATTACTTACTTTTTCAACATTGACTACACATTAAGCGAATGAAATTTTAAGCTTTATGTGACGAAAAAATTATTTTATATGATAAAATTTTAATTATAATGTACACTATTTATTGCGTATAAATTTTTTTTTCCTTTTATCAGAAAGGTATAATAAACTTATGGCTAAAAATTGAAATCCACAACGGAGCATCATATATTTGTTCTGACGAGTAGAATCATTTTTTACAAATGATCTTAGTCCATTAATTAAGGATCCGGATGTGAGAATAACAGCTAAATTTATATGAATTTATGGTTCTAAAAATCCCCCCGCAAGCCATAATGTAAAATGGATCTTTATATAATTTAAATCCAGCAATGTCTTTCGAGTTGGACATCATAGTAAACTTGAAAAAACTAATCTTGAGCAATTAAATATTATACTAAACTTTATTTACATTTGCTGTAAAAAATAATAATCAAATCAGTTCATTCACATTTATCTAAATATTATTTATATATTGATTAAAATTTGCAATATAATTGGTAAAACCTTTTTGAAGATATAATGTAACTTTTCTTGAACCTTAAATGAAAATAATATTAATTTAATATTCATGATTAAACGTTCAACTGACCTTTATTCCCATAAAAATTCACTAAAACTTGACTCAATTTAATCTAAAATTTAGATCGAATCTAAATCGAAGTTTTTTTCAAACGTTATGAAGTCTAGGATCTATACCAGAGCTGGCCAACTTGATTTTTTAGAGATCGACTTTATATTTTTTTAAATACTAGCGATCGACTATACAGAAATTTAATAAGTAATAGGACATTATAATACAAATTAAAAAATAATAAAATTTTATTATATAAATTGAATACACTTCATAGTTAAAAAAATCCAAATGTTTTGTTGCATTACTAAAATATTTATATTAATTAATAATTAGTTGAAATATTTACTTTTAATCATTAATGAGATGGTTGTATTTTTGTGTAATTTACTAGTTTATTAAAATTAGGAGTGTAATTTGACAAGGATAATTTCATTAAATTTTCCAAGTTTTTATCAGTAAGGGACGACCGATTTTTTGATTTTATTGAGTTCATTACAGAAAACGCTGATTCGCATAAGTATGTCGAACCGAAACATGATTGAACATATTCTGAACACATCCTACTTATATTGTATTTCTCTTTTGATAAATATTTGCAGAAATCGTTATCCATAGAATAAACCCTTAACAATAAATCAGATTTCAATGATACAATTTTCAATTCTGTTTCATTGTAATCAAAATCAAATGACTGATTTTTTTTTAAATATAACTTGTATTTAATTCAGATTTGAAAGATTAATTAAATATTCTAATATGTCTTTTATTTTCTGAAAATCACTGAATCTGCTGTTGAAATCTGAATAATTTTTATTTCAGTAATAAATTTATTACAATTAATATTAGCATCAGGGTTATTTTTACAAAAATTGGTGATATTGGAAAAATATTTAAATTTTTTTTATATTGAGATCATTAATTATTAAAGGAATTGTGTTTTTAAAAGAATCAATATTTATCATATCTATTAACGTTTTATTTTTCCCTTGTAATTCTCGATTCAACATAGTCAATATTCCCGTAAAATCTACTAAAAACGATAATTCACATAGCCATTGTTTATCATAGAGTTCTGCATAATTATCATTCCGATTCCGAAGAAATATTTTAATATCGTATAATAAAATGATAAATCTTTCCAAAAATACACTTCTGTTGAGCGATCGTACGTTTGTGTGTAAAACTAATTCACGGTTTTCTTCAGATTGACTTTTGAAAAGACGCCTTTGAAGTGCTTTAGCCCTGATGGAATTAGCAATTTTAGAAGTAATATCCATAATTATATTGGGATTTAACCTTTTACTACATAAAACAATGA
>LWCA01001080.1:0-12426 GCA_001642005.1 Intoshia linei | reverse complement strand
AAATTTGATAGGATATTGTTACCTCCATTACACTTAAAAATCGGATTATGCTCAGTTTTTAAAATGTTTAAGAAAGAGATCTCTCGACCCTTCTCAACCACGTATTACTTTAACAAGTGCTCTGCCACATTTATCGAAAATGAAATTGTTGGCAGGAGTATTAAATGGACCAGAAATCAAACAACTTTTTATGTCTAAAACATTTGAAAACAGTCTATGTCCTGATGAATTAAATGCATGGAGGTCATTTAAGTATGTCGTAAAGTTAGAATAAAAAGTAGACTCTTGGATGTATATCACTCATGAAAGTAGAAATTTATTCAAAAATGCTAATTTTTCTAAAGATATAAGAGGAATGCCACAGGCTAAATTCTAAAATACTTTAAATTTTGTTAATTTTTTTCTCTCTATGGTAGATACATACGTATATTGCCACAAGCCAAATTTTTGGTTGAATCCATAACTTTTTTATAGGTCGAATAGTGGGTTTTAGATCACAATCAATATAACTTTCTTGTAATTATGGTATTTTATTCCTATTATATCTCGAAACGTCGATCTGACTTGATAAAGTGACCCACACTATTCGAATCACAAGAATACCAGCTACAAAACGATATAGGTTAGAAAAATCTATTTTGAAATTTTTCGAAAAATGTTGTACTGTGTAATTTAGACATTTCCACATTTAAAACAGGATACAAACATGTTAAGGTCATTGTCATAATTAAACATTTTGTATAATGAATACGCTATAAATAAAAAGATTACGTACTACAATTATATATTTAATAAATTATATTTCTAAATAATAAGTTTCAATATGTTACGTCTTGGAACTATAATAAATTAGAAACAATTAGAATAATAATAAAAAAATTTAATAAAAACTTGTGAATTTTACTAGCTAATCGGCAATTAAATATATGATTGTAATATATCCTAAAAAAACAAAGTAAAAGGTTTATTATAATGATATCATGCAATATGAATCAATATATTTAAAATTATAAAATTACTTTCTACATTTAAAAATTAAATATTAACACCATCGGAGTTTTCTACTAAATAAATGTATGTAGTTGGAAAGTATAGATATGCTACCAAATTTTAAATGTTACCACAAGTATTAATAATAAACATACATGTATAATATACATTGTATATATTACCGTCAGTTTATAATTTGCATGGATTTGAACAATATTGAACAATTAAAAATTATGAAGAAAATGATATTTTATATTTACTAAATCTTATGAAAATAATACATTTTGATCAACCTTCAACAACCATATAGATATGTCGTATAAAATGTGTAAAACTGAAATGTACACATTCTATAGGAAAGTCGTAGAATTTGTAAAATTTTCATTTATATATTTTAATTTTGGTTTTAGAAATTTTTTTTGAACCATACTTTCAAGGTGGTTGTTTCAAGTTTGATTCAAAAAAAATTACTTAGAAACCCCTGTTGAAAGTTGGTTCAAAAAAAATCTTAAAAACCTCCTTGAAAGTATGGTTCAAAAAAAAATTCCTATAACCCCTCTTAAAGTTTGGTTTAAAAAAAATTTTGTTAAAAACCCATATTGAAAGTTGGTTCTAAAAAAATTCCTAAAAACCACCTTAAAGTTTGATTTAAATAAAAATTTTTTAGAAACCCCTGTTGAAAGTTTGGTTCAAAAAAAAATTTCTAAAAAACGCAAAATCAAACTAAAATTAAAATATAAATGAAAATTTTACACATTCTACGACTTTCCCGTGGAATGTATACATTTCACGTACATATAAATTTGTATATAATTTATATAACAATATATCACCATCTAGATAGGTAAAATTAGATTTTCAATGAAAATTTATTTAAAATGTGAATATAGATTTCAGTTAACTTTACTCACTGAAACATGAAAAACATTATAAACAAAATAATTAAAAAAAATTAAATTTTTTTTACATGCTATATTTGAATGTATTAATTAAGATACAGCAAGTATAATAAAAGTGGGAAGATTTTTTAACCATATTAATCACTATGATAGTTTATATTTATTTATATTAAAAAATTACCAACTAAAAAAATTAAGTAATAATTTTATAATGATAATAATCTGATTTCAATCACATTATTTTTAAATTTTTTTATAATATTATATTATTTTATTTACATGTTAAAATAATAAAGTTTTAAAATTTACTCACTATTATAATTGAGTTTATAAGTGATTTTTCATCAATGTATGTATTTATATGGGTATTACAATCTGTTTTATTTTAGATATTTAATAATTTTACGATTTAAGGATACAATTACAATTATATTTAATATTTTTTATTTTACAAGCTAATCATTTTAAAAAGTAATATAAAATATATAACATAACATTTTATATTTTAATAATTAAAATGGGTTAACCGATACAATAATTTAATTAATATTAATATTATTAAAATATTGAAAATGATATATTGATAAACATTTACCGGCTATAAATTTACATATTTAGTAGGATATCGTACACGATACATTAATATGGTTATATATTGACATAAACATATACATATGTACATGTGAATATAATATACCAACTATATTTTTATAAAATTAACTAAATCGTTCAATTTGGATCCCATGTTCCGTAATCGAAACCAAAGGCCCCATGTTTACATTAAGTTCCTTTTGAAAAGTGTTAAATCATATATTTTAAATTGATTACGAACTAAATTTTATATTTCAATTTCAATTATAAATGCAATATAATAATATAAGTAGGTGATGTATAATTATTACCTACTACATGTTTATGGTATTGTTGAAAATATATATATTAAAAATACAATAATATATTTTAAATTGGTTAAAATAAAATGCATACATTCTAATTTTTATATTATTATACAAATTAAGTTTTAAAGTAAATTTGACTTAAATATTTAAATCACGAACCAGCTATATTTATAAATTTAAATACAAATAATAAAATATAAAAGTTTTATACCATCTATTCTCAAAATCAATAAATTTGTAATTTTAAATTTTATTTTGGATTAGTTATTTTTAAATATAAATTGCTACATGTTAACCACATTAGGAATTGACATTAATATATAATGTATAACACTAATTTTAATACAAAAAGTATTAATATAAAAGTTTACGTTCTATATGTATAAACGTTAAAATTAACATACTATATGTAATTATCTTCATACCTGATGCTGCAGGCTGTACCAGTATTAGTGTTCAATTTACCGTTTTTTTGAATAAAAATTAAACAAGTTATCATGGAAACGTACAAAAAATATTATTATATTATTCGTCAAATTATAAAATTTAATTTGAAAATTTTTGCTTTTTTTATTGTCATTTTTATTATTTTAGAAAATACATATTATTATAATAATATATATCAGAATATATATTATGTACATAACCTTCTCTGATTCTAACGTTTTCATCATATTTATAAACCTGTTTGGCATTTTATTCTCTTTTCATAAAAATTACATTTTAAAAGGTACATTAAAAAATTTCATGGGTTCGTAATTATTTTTAATTTTATTTATTATTAATTAATGTAAATTAATGTACACATACAATAAGAGTTTACAAATTGTTAATTAAATTACTTTTATCTATAAACATATTTAATTTATATTTAAACTAGTCATTCCCATAAATGACGTCACAATACCAAATAAGAAAAATACCCCAAAAAACCATATAAATTTTTTTTAAAATACTCAAAAAAATACTAAAAATTAAACCTTGACAAAATACTAATAAACTCTAATAATAAGTTTTATATAATTTGTAATATTTGTGAGATCAGTCCTGGGATTGAATGTAATTAAAATATATTTAATATTATTGAAACAATGGAACATACGAGCTGATGAATTATCAATTATTTATAATAAATAGATAATAAATAGAAATAAATAATATTATTTTAGAACCATTATTATAAATCAGTTTAATACAATATTCAAATTACCAGCTAAATGAAATAAATAAATCAATATTTTTAATCGTTAAAATGTAATTGTAAATGCACGAATGGTAACATTAAAATAATAAATATTACTCGCTAAATGGAATAATTTTAAATTTAATTACATTAACGTACATCAATTGTCTTATTGCATCGGAACTCGTCTGAATATCGTTAAATGTTACATTTTCATTAATTGACTTAAATACCCAACTTTAATGACCCACACCTTCATATACATATACAATACAATGCAATGATTAATAAGGCAATTCACGCTTTAATTTGATAATTAAAATAATAAATATTACTCGCTAAATGGAATAATTTTAAATTTAATTACATTAACGTACATCAATTGTCTTATTGCATCGGAACTCGTCTGAATATCGTTAAATGTTACATTTTCATTAATTGACTTAAATACCCAACTTTAATGACCCACACCTTCATATACATATACAATAAAATGCAATGATTAATAAGGCAATTCACGCTTTAATTTGATAATTAAAATAATCTAGACAGTTCCATCTTGACACGGCATCGCAATGTATTGATGATATACCTTCTATTATTTTTAAAATATATATTAGAAAAGTTATAAAAAATAAAAAATATAATCTTGAACAATACGTACTATTTTGATGAAATTTTATTAAAGTATATTTAAATTTTTGTATAGTTATTTAATGTATTCAATTACATCCTGTAATTAGTATAATAGTATATATATTATATACATGTAATATTATTTCATGTTTGTATTTACTATCTAATTTATATAATTAAAATAATTTCCATGAAATTAAAAAAATGAAATGAAATTTAAATACAAGCTGTAAAATTTTAGTAATTATAAAATGTATACTACATGTATTTGATTTATAAAGAAACTAGATTTGTTTATACCGTCTATAATAAAATTTTAATCAAATACAGTATTTTTCATGATGAATTTAATAATTTTTGGTTTACGCACTATCGTAAATGTATAGACTTTTGAATAATGTATAAATAATGTACATTATACATTTAATATTTTTGAGTTATAATTTACATTCTAATTAAAATACACAATCATTTAAACCATGTCATTTTGTCTAATAAATGATCATAATTCTAAATAATTTTCTCATAAAATTAAATGTCTAAAGATAATAATACAATTCATTTCAATTAAAAAATTTACGATCTGAATTTCAGATTAACATTTATATAATTAAAAAATGTATTTACAATCTAATAAATTTAAAAATTATTAAAATTTATATTATAAAAATGTATTACTTATATATAGTAATAATAAATAAAATATAAATAAATGTATTTCAATACTCACTAAAACAGATAAACTAACAGGTATAAAAAATGATTTTAAACATATCAATAAATACTAATAATACATACATATTAAGTACCAGTAGCGGATCTAGGTGGTGCAAGGGGGCGGGGCCCTTGGTGTGACAAATGTGTCTCTAAAATATTTTTATTTGTATATTACCATTGTGTAAAATTAAAAAAATTTTCTAGGCCCATTAAATTAAACTATATTACTTTTATTGAACTATGATTCTTTAACGTTTTATGTATATTAATTTGTTATCGGAGTTTAACAGCAGTTTAAGTTAAATTATCCTACTTAACGTTGTTGATAACAGAAAAAGAACTTGCCGAAAATTGTGATTTTGATGCAGTTGTTGAAAAGGTAGTATAATGAAAACTAGAAAAAAAATATAAATTATTATATATAGACATATATTAATAAACATAATATAAAAATTGAAACTTAAATACATAATATGAGTTTAGTCCCCTAATAATTATTTCTCCCCCCCCCCTGGCTGAAAATTTTAGACCTGCCACTGCATAGTACATGTAGTATTCATTTAATAATATTTACGTGCTAAAATTAATAAAAATATTATTATACATTATACAAGTATATTTATATGTAGTATATTGATGGGTATATAAATGTAAATTTTTATAAAATGCATTGTATATTTGAGATTATTTCTAATTTAATATTACCAGCTTGGTTTTTAAATTTTTTATTATATTTTCATTTCACAGTTCGACCCCGTTCGGGCAAACCTCGCTATAGTGTATACTCGCATTTTGAGGAGTTTTTCTGTATTATGTTGATTTTATAGTATTTATAACAAAAATAACAATATATATGAAATTATCGACTGTTTGGTTAAACATTTTGTAAATCTAATTAAATCAATTTAATATAATATAATAATAATTTAAGCTATATTTATTTATTATTTCAAGCATACTATGTCACTGTTGTTGGATTATTATCAAAAAAATTACATAAAAATTATAGAAATGTAAATAAGACAAGAGAAAGAAAAAACCATCCAAAAAAAAACTTATTATTATTAAAAATACATAAATATTATTATTATTATTAAAAATAAAAAAAATATAATTTATTTAAAATGCTAAACTTAGTATTGAATTAAATTCATAATAATTGTAATTTTTAAAATGTTAAAGTAAAAAATGTAATTGTTTTTTAAGAAAAGTTTGCATTTTCAATATCAATTTACTCAGTGGAGGCTCGGCCTCGCTGGCCTCCTCTGACGTCCTTGATTTCTACATACAGTAGCAACAATTTTTTTCGAAAAGTGGACCGCTTAATGTATCGCTATTGTAACTACCTTTGGTTATATATCTTCTAGATTAGAAAATAATTTAATTTATTTAATTATGTCAAAAAATTAAGTATACATAATTGTAATTACAATAATATTAATATATTTAATTTCAGGATTAATTTAATTATTTGTCAGAATTTTTTTTATTAAAAATTTTATTTATGCATTTATCTGAAAATACCAGCCTATATCGGGTTCGACTGTAATACCAACAAATAGTATATAACATTATACATATCATTACATATATAATTATTTAATATTAATGCATGTATTTACATGTTAATCAAAAATTAGACAATTTACTAAATAATAAAACCTGTAATTTTGAGGCACTTTGCAAAAAAGGTGCTCAAACGGAGGTGAGACTGTATAAAAATTTAATTCAAATCAATTACAAACTAAAATTTTAATATATTTTTTATTGATTATATTTATAAAATAAAATATATGTATTTTACGGGCTATTAAATTAAAATTATGAATATATTTTTTTAATATTTACCATCTATTAAATTGTATTTACTACACGTATATTGTATAATATATGCCATCCTCAATTAGTAAATTAATAAATCCATATATATTTCAAAAATAATGTAATAAGGCATCAAATTTTATCAAATCAACTAAAACATCCTTTGGTTTGTTCGTACATAACTTGCTATTATAAAAATGATAAAATGAAATTTCGTTAAAACTGTATGAGATTTCATGTGTTTACATGTGTAGATCGCTGCTACTGGTAGGGGAATCCGAATTAAAAACAATTCAAATATACAACTTAACTTAATATTTAAAATTAACGCTAATGTAATATTTTACGATTTAGGGAAAATTTACTTTGATAAATAAATAAGAAAAGTATCAATATATCCAGTAAATTAAATATTAACCAACTAATGGAGTGACAGCTAATGTACTAAAAAACAACTATTTTATCAAATTATGATTACTTGCTGTCAATAATATTTAATTTTTTTATTTAATTTCATTTTATAGTATAATTTGCTTTCAATTTAAATTATTTACTATCTTTTTAATATGCTTTTAAATTTATGACTATTTACGTAAAAATATAAAATTATCATTTTTTAATTATAACTGTTTTATTTAATAATATTTCAATTGATCATATTAATAATAATAATTAATAATAATTATAATATTAATAAGTAATTTCTGTTCCATAATAATTCCATAGAACCAGTTATTACAATTGATATTCATAATGCAATATTTTGTGCAATATGTATATGAAAAAGGAAAATTACTGAACAAAGCGGAAAGTACATGAAATATTATTCGTGAGACATTCATATAACACACATTTCACAGAAACCACTTTATTTATGGTATTCATAATATTACAATACTCTAATAATACTACAATGTATTTTACCTCCTTAATGTTGTAATTAATATAATTACTCATCTGTAATATTACCAGCTATAGTTGAATTATAATTAAATTTATTAAATTTTTATATATTTCAATATACAACAAAGTTTTTCAAGATACAATTTACAATTAATAATTCACAAGTCGCGAAAAAATAAAAAATAAAGTTGTGAAAAATATAAATAAAATTAATACATTCGTATCACTTTATAAACTTTCTAGATTTCTCCAAAATCGCTCTTAAAATTTTGAGTGCAAAATGGCTGATTGATTTTTGTAAGACTGGTATTTTTTAGTTGGTAGTGTCCATGATATTTAAATATAACTGAAACAGTAAAAAAAATTAATGTAATTTCGAATCCACTAATTCAATTTACTTCACATTTTAATCAGCAGTATTTCATACGGCGATCATTCCAATAAAGTGTTGTGGGATTGTGAAAAACCTTGCCTTATAATTAATGTATAAAATATTATCATTCCATTTTATTTTTTATGTAAAAAAACCTTTTACTAAATGTTTCATAATAAATATATTATTTATAACGTTAAAATTAAAAGTATATTAATATTATTAATAGAATTTTACAATCTTCGTTAAAATAAAATATATTATTATATAATATTATATTTATATATACCATACATAAAATATTTCAATTCATACGCGTCGAACCCGTCAAAAATTTTTTATTATTCATACATTTAACATTAAATTATATACCTTCTACGTTATATATACATTATTATGTATATTATTGAATATTATGTATATTTCGTATAGAATGTGTAAAATTTTCATTTACATTTTATTTTTGGGTTTTAGAAAATTTTTTTGAATCAACTTTATGGGTTTCTTTAGACATTTTTTTAATTAAATTTGGAGAGGGTTTTAAGGAAATTTTTTTGAACCAAACTTAAAGACAACCTTAAAATTCTTAAACTTTAAAATAAGTTCCTAAACTTTTAATCTCAACTTTATATAAGTATAGGATAATGGTACAAAAGGTTCAAAAAGTTAGAATTATTATGGTGATGTACAAAAAGTAAGAAGTTGAGAATAATTACTGCACAAATACAGAATTATTTTTAAAAAATTTAAATTAATGCTTGGTAATGTGGTAATTATGATATTTCTGTAAATCAATGTTTTTCAAAATATATTACTAAAAAATTTCGCGGACCCCTCAATTTGATGTAACGGGCCGCATGCGGCCCGCGGACCATCCTTTGACCCATCTGCTATATATGTTCTTATATAAAGTGTGATTATATGGAGTCTTCACTAAAATTGGATTTAAAAGTGACATAATTTATTAGTAGATCTAATATTTTCTTTTTACTTATTTCCAATGTTAGTAAAAAAATTCAACTTAATCGATCATTTATAAAAACATAAAAATACTCATTTTTTCTAATAAGTTTAATATTATTTTTATATCTCATTAATGAAATATTTTTCAATATAAGTCATTTCTTTCACATTTCAGTTGAAATGTTTGATGAAGTCATTAATAAAATATAACCGTGTAAAACCGACCCAAAAACAAGCAAAAAAATTCCGATTCGCATAAAAGTTATCAATATGTTGAAATCGAAAAATCTATAATAAAACTTCCATAGATTATCTGTAGGTCCCTGGTGGGGTTTAGCTCTACCATGATTCCCATTTGCGATACAATGACCACCTCAATAACTTTAAGGTTAATTTTAATGATACATAGGTCTGACTATAATTGTATTTTAAAAATTAATAGATATTACCATCTAAATTCAAAATAAATGTATATATAATTTTCTGAAATGCTAATTGCAATCAATTTTTGTGAATGATATATTTTAATTACAAACTGAAATATAGAAATAAAATTGTTAAGTTAATGTAATTTTAAATTATTTAATAATATATGGGAATATAATTTCAATCAAATTGGTATTACTTGCTATAAAAAGATATCAATTATTTTCATATTCATTTATTAACAAAAGTAAAAATTAAGTAGATTGGCAAATTATTTTAAGTTAACAAAAAAATTATTTTGGCGACCTGTATATAAAACCATATAAATCCAATAAAGTAATAATATCAATGCATTAACTGTAATTTAATTAATGATTAAATGATTGAAATGAGTAAGGAATCAAAATGGAAGCAAAATTTCTGCGGTAATATGAAAAATAAACGACCCCAAAATTTTGCCGCTAATTAATTATTATAAAACAGGTATATTTGTTTATTTGAAATAGGTTTCACATCATTTTCAAAGTTATGGTCCATTTAAATTAATACTCTGAAACATTTCACGTTATAAAATATAAAAATCATCACGTTCCTTTCTATGGCACACGTGATAATTTTTTAATGATATTAAAATAATTTTACAATCTATATTTATTATAATCATTATTAAATTAATATAAATGTACAAATTTTATCAAATCGGTGAATCATATTGGTAATACAATTTGGTAATATTATTTATTAATGTATTTAAATAATTTACAAACTAAAATAAAATCAAAATTAATTACACAATAACACAAGTTATTTTATTAATATTACTATCTAAATAGTTAAGGATAAGAAATTATTATTACGCACATATGTATTATAATTGTTTTTCATCATTTTAATCATTTCATTTATATATTTATTGTATTTGAGCCATTCTCTGTCATAATTTAAAAAAACCATAAATTTAAATTATATGCTACCATGTTTTTTTTACGTGGTTTGTTAGTTTGATTCATATATGTTCAGCATATTACAAAATTATTATAGAACAATTAATAATAAGGCTCTATTAAGATATTATGACATAAATAAATAAAATATACTATATTTTAAAATACATTCTCAAACGGAATGCACCATAACTACGCCAATGTTGACAAAATAGTAAAATAGTGCAAATAACCATGTTGCACGCTGTCATACGAGAATTTTAAGTCTATCTATAAGTATGAGTCTAGGATATTAATTAAATTTAAATTAAATTAAATTGAAATATTTGTTTTATTTGCTGGAGAATGGTTCATTTACATTTTGTTAACATTTCATATTGTATATTTTCTAAGTTTAAAATATGATTTTAAATACCATGAAATTCACTGCTTATCAAGGTAAAAAATCTTAAAAACTCCCCTTGAAAGTTTGGTAAAAAAAATCTTGAAAACCCTTTAAAAGTTTGGTAAAAAAGAATTAGTATATATAAAATAATTTTAACAAAATCTTTTACAACAACGACTATTTACAAAAAAAAATTACAAATTAACATATAATCTTAACCGGCGTCATAAAAAAGTAAATTTTTATGTAATGCAACATTAAAATACGCGAAAATATGAAATCTTTTATAACAAAAGACCATGTACTGTAAATTTTCAAACTCCAAAAAACTACTTATAAAATAGTGTATATTAAACTTAAACAGTGGCGAAATTAACCACCAGAATTAATCAATATAAAAACATTATTTACAAAATTATAATACATATCCACAAAAATTGTGATGCTTTTGGCTGCACTGTAGTGTAGAGTGTCACACTCATCAAAAAATCAAAGGCAATTAGCACTAAAAGTGTGTAATTTTAATATAGAAAAACTAATTCGCAACCAAAAATATTTAACGCTATCTATTCGAGTTGCGTTTGTCATTTTAAATATCACTGTATAAATATTATTAAGAAATTAAAACTGAACTTTATTTTACCAGAAATCGGCGTTTGAGCTTTTAAACGTATTACCGCTTTTATAATACTGTTCTCCATGTTTATTTATACAGTTTAATTGTTTAAATTTGTTTCTAGCTCAATTTTTTTGGATTTTATTAACGATTTAATTTATCAAATTCTGGTTATTTACAATATAATAAATTCATTCAAATACAAGACATTCACGATCTTGTTAATCATGTTTGCAAAAATAAAGTCATGTTTGCGATGAATATGGTCAATACAAAGATTCCATAATATACTAAAATTTATTAAATATTTTTTGTTAAAGTAACTTTTAAGTCATTTTTAAGAAGCAATAGTTTAATTAATCTTTCACAATATATTCGGGAAATTTTTTTTCATGATAAAATTCTTAATTGCACATTTTTCGATAATTATATTTAAATTTTATTCAATGCATATATGAATTGCATATAATTTAGCAGATATGACCATTTATAAGAGTAATTTCATGACAGATTTTGAAGGAAAATTTGAATATTATATCTGTTACCAAATTATTGTGAGGGTTGCCAATATATTAGGTCGTTTCATAAGTAATGTCGTTTTTATTGTAACTTTATTTTAAATCATTATATCTTTACGAATATTTACTGTAAGTGCGTTATTTTTTTATTTT
>LWCA01001005.1:0-13617 GCA_001642005.1 Intoshia linei | reverse complement strand
CAGTACAGACCTGGGAAATTTAATTTGAGTGCGGATGCGTTGTCAAGGTTGAACGTGGTAATTGGTGAGGATGACAAATTGAAAATTAAGGAGGTCCAGTTGGAAGATAGTAATTGTAAGTTGATGTAAATTTATCTAGAAAAGGTGAGTCGAGGGGATTATGGGTCAAAAGTTGATTCGGTATATTGGAATATTCGAAATAGGTTCAGATTAGAAAATGGGGTTATTGTGTATCGTAGAGATCAGAAGTTGTTGACATTGGTGCCTGTTGGTAAAAGATTGGAGTTAATGCAGGAATTGCATAAGGGTTTTGGGGTATGAATGTTGGAACGGTGAAATTAGTTGATTTGGTGAGTCGTAAATTTTACTGGCCTGGGTTTGTTAATGATGTAAAATTTTATGTGAGTTGTTGTTTGAGTTGTAAGGAAAATAAAGATTGGCGTCGGAAACATGTGAATGAATTGAGACCAGTTGTAACCACAAAAATAAATGAACTGTGGCAGTTAGATATTGCAGGCCATTTCATGAGAGTTTGGATGGGAATAAGTATGTGGTGGTTATGGTTGATGTATATACTAAATATCCAGAAATGTTTCCATTAGGTGATATATCGGCGAAAACGATTTCTCGCGTGATATATGATGAGTTGATTTCTCGATTTGGGGTACCAGACCGTATTCACACGGATCGTGGAACGCAGTTCGAGAGTGAGTTGTTACTATGTTTATGTAACAAAATGGGTGTGATTAAAACAGAAACTTGGGCATATCAATATGAAGGTGTTGGAGGAGTTGAACGGTTGATTCGGGTGTTTAAAAATATATAAATATAAAATATAAAAATAAAAAAACGGTTCCAAAAAGTAATTAGTTGTATTCAGAATTTGAAAAAGTTGAACCGAGAACTAGTAAGTTGGATAAAAATAATCGGTTTTGGAAATTATCGACGGATGTTGATCCATTAGTTGTTGAGGATAATAAATTGAACTCAGATACTGAAGTAGTACCAGTTAAAACAGTCTCAGGTAAAAGAAAAAGGTTTTTACCAAAAAAATTTGATGACTGAGTTGGATAACCCAAATATACATACGTTGTCGACAAGATGTAAATTTTTAAAACGAAAAAAATGTTGAGTTGATAAGAGTTGCGTCTTTACAAATAAAAATGTTGATTTTAGTTTGGATGAGTTGAAACGAGAATTTGCTTTTATGAAAATAGATGTAGTTGAAAAAATGTGTTTATATTTAACATTGTCACAATTTGATGATCTTAGATATTATAAGCAGTTGAAGGCCTAACCAGTGCGGTTGTTGGAAATTAATAATTTCGATATAGAGAAATCAATTTTTTATTTTAGACGGTTGTTTTGGACATTTAAAATTATAGCATGGTCAGACATACAGTTGCATAGATCAGCTGACACTATAGATATTAGTTGAGAATGGGACCAGAAAGTCTTAAAACTACCAATTATGATCGAAAAGTCTTAAAACTACCAATGAAACTGGAAAGTCTTAAAAACTACCAAATGACCTAAATGTTAGTAAACTTGTCGACTCTACCTACCAACCTAAGTCGTTAAAATAACTTACCCAAACGTGATTAAACTTGTCGACATGAAAAGTCGTTAAAAATACCAGTCAGTTGGTGAGTAGCCGCGCCTTGGTGCCCAATGGAGTTGCAGTTGAATCAAGAGGCCGTACGAAATTGGAGAGTAGCCGTGCCTTGGTGCCCTGGAAATCGAGTTGGAAGGTGTAGTGTTGTACCAGTTAGTTGTTATAGCGTAGTTGTCGCTTACTTTATAATTTTGGATTAAACATTGTACGTAAATTGTTTCAAAATTAATAAATAAGTTTTGCTGATAAATCTAAAGACCTTCAAACCTCAAAACATTACAGTGATGTCTAGCATTGTCTTGTTGTAGGATACTATTGTCTTTACAAAATTTTAGTGGTCTTTTCAGGTAAATATTATTTAATTTTTCTAATTATTCACAGTATTTATTAAAATTAATGGTTTTGGTGTTTTTTAAAAATTCATGATATACCACACCCTCTATATCCCACCATATGCATAAAAATCTTTTTACAGTGTAAATTAGGTTTTGGGGTACATAATGGGGATTAATTTGGTGAAAGCCATTGTTTTTTCAATTTTATTTTATCCCATAATACCCATTTTTTATCTCCTGTGATAATTTGTTCTAAAAATGATTTATTTTTAAGTCTTTTAAGTAGTGATTTGCAAGCATTTAAACGATTTAATTTGTGTTGACTAGTCACTAAATGAGGAACCTAAATACTACATTTATTCGATTTATTCATCCTTTTAAGAGCTGGATGTAAACTTGTTCTTGAATAACCAGCAAAATTTGATAATGACGTACATGTTTGAATTGGAGATTTTATCAATTCCTCTTTAAGTTTGTCTTCATCTACTAAACTAGGTCTACCGGAACGTTGGACCTTTTTTTAGGTTATAATTGTTTTGGCTGAACTTTAAGAACCATCTTCGAGTCTTTCATATGTTGATAGCATCTTTGCCATAAACATTACATATATTTTCATTAGTTTCCGATACGGTATGCCCCATATGGAACTCATAAAGTAAAATGTCTGATATGACCTCATAATCATCCAACTTGTTTCTCTAAATACTATTAAAAATATGTTTGTCATCGGAAATTACTCTTTCATCGAATACACATTTGTTCATATTTCGTAAAAAAAAATAACACGCTTACTGTAAGCATTAGGGGTGTGAACGAATTTTTATATCAAAAGTGCACCTATATCAAAGGAACTAAAAAAAATAGTAAAGATTGATAATAAATATGCTGACATAGACTATTATTTAACAACTAAAATTAAGCATATTCACAATTTAACAGTAACATATTCTGCTATGATTCACACAATTATCGAATATTACAATGTCGAAAATAATACGACCAAGCCAAAAACAAATACCAAGAGATATGTTAATATTGCAGGTTTCAAATATTGTGTTTGTTATAAAATCAATCAAGAAAAAACAATAGATATTTAATTTTTGTAATATTATTTACATTTAATTGAATACATACATTGTTTTTATATTATTTTTTGTACATTGTACAAAAAATGTATATGTATTTGTAAAATATGTAATGAACTATAAAATAAAGTTAAAAATTTTTGCACCGACAATGATTGAAAATATTTTCTTGGTCTTGATGATGTAATTTGTACAGAACTGATTAGCCAGGAAAATAAGACATGGATTACTTTGTAAACATCTAATGAGTTTAAATTGAATTACGATTGTAAATAAAAATTTAAAGCACACATTCGATTTAGACCATACTATTTTTCAAAAAGCTGTGGTTTAAATCGACAACCATTGTATTTTAGTGATATTGTAAAACTTATCAAATATTGATGTTTCTTTTTGATATTAACCTTTATCCCGCCAATGTTAAAATAAAAAGCACTTGCTGTCTGCCAAGCAAAAAACATCAGTGATGTTTATATCTCTGATCATTTCTAATGAACTTCTAATAAGCCTATTTTATGCACTTTTTGGAAATATTGATGAATTTTAAAGTCAATCTGGACATAATGTAGAAAATTGATTTAGCGATCTTGTTCAGAATATAAATATCTTCCAGGTGCTATAAATTTATCTCTTTCATTCAAAAAAAGTTGTTTTTTCTAGAACTGTGTCAATGTTATATTGTTAGTTTAAATGTTTAAGAACGTTTAATAAAAAATAAATTTAAAAACAATATATTATCAAATTAATCACGAAATGTGACATCGATTCTTTCATACGATTTTCTATATTTTCTTCTAATATGAAAAATTGCTGCCAATAATTCGAGTATAACCGAAATAGCGATAAATACAGAAATTTAGAATAGTAAATGTATGTATTTTGTCTCTTGAAGAAGCAGAAACATTTTGAACCGTGTCACAAAGAAAAGACAACCAGTCGATTTATAAGGGGTAATGGTATAATTACGTGAAAAAATTGACTTGCGCAAAGTCCAGGTTTAAACATTATTGAAGATATGAGGAAAAATATGAAAGATAAGGTAGTTTATAAGATACACACTAGTCAAAAACTTGAGGCTATGCCTTTAAAGTTTTGAACAAAATAGCATTCATTGTAACTAAAAGTTACACATTATTTTTTCATTTGTGACACCCTAATCAACAGTGTTCATTGAACAACATTTATCAACACAACAAATGAAAGAAATTCTCAAAAATATACAGTGTTCATTATGTAACACATGTTTATACGTTACATACATTTTGCATATTTTAAAACGACGTGAAAAATAAAACACCATATAAAATAACAGTTTATTCTATTCCATTTACCAGCAAAGTAATAAATAATACTATAAAAAATTTAGTTATGAACTTTGAATTTTAGATTTAATATGTAAATTTATGTTTTTCTTTCTGCATAGTTTATTTAATTTAATTTTTGCATTTATTAATATTTCTGCATACAAAAAAAAAAGTAATTATTAAGTCACACATTTTCACATTCGAGGTGTTTCCAAATCTAATGTAGAAAAAATACCAAATATAAAAATTTCTGTTATTAAACAATTGTTAGTATTTGTATTTCTGTAAAAGAATTTAACATAATATTCTTCGGTATGATATTTAGAGACGTTCATTTCTTTGTGTAGTTCTATAATTAACGCAGAAGAATAATTTGGAATGTCTGTCTTTATATTTAAAAGTAAAATGAAAACTAAGAAGTAATAACGAGACTATAAATTATATATATTTTAGAAATCAATATATAGCATTTACCGCGGAATTTATACTTAATTTAGTCGCTACATTCATCAGAATCTTTCTAGAAAAACTGTTTGAATAACATCGTTCATGAAGTATACTAAATATATATTTTATTTATTAATAATATTCTATAATAATACGTTTAAGACTAAATTACTTCCAATATTTTGCAACTATAATCTCTCGAACTGCTTTGTCAATATTATTGATTTGTTTAATAATTTGTATCAATAAGTGTTTGATTGTTAAACTAACAATATGATATATTATATATTACTAGCTTGTTACTAGTTTACAAAATATTTTGAAAATGAAATCTTAAAATTTAAAAATTACGAAAAAATGAATTTGTAAGGATATTGATTCAATTAGTTCAAAAAAATTTAATTATAGTTAAAGTATAATTTAAGTTTCTTCAATTTTGTTTGACAATAGAATGGTGTTGCCTGATTGGTTTCCTAGGATTAAGTTTATTTACTGGTTCGGCTGTTATGTTGGTAATATTATTACTGAATTATATAGATTTTTACCCATAGTCTTTATTGGAAATGTGTAGACGTACAATCCACATTTTTTTTAAAATTTTAGGATCAATATTGACATGTATTTATATCAACTGAAATAAGCTCTATCAGATAAATTTTTTTTTTTAATTTTGGGACCATAAATTATTCACACATTTTTTGTTTTAATAAAATATTTCAAAAAAAAATATATGAATACTAAAATACTTTTTTGACCGTGAATTTGTCATTTATTCGAATTGAAATTTTTTATGTGTGTTAACAGGATACAACTGTATTACCTGTAAAATTTTTGAAATTCTAGAGCTCTTTTCATTAAAATAAGAAGGGTAATTTGTGGTTTTGGCTTTGAAAATATAATTTTTTTAAATTTAAATTTATGATAATGTTTATGATTTTAAAATCTGCATTAGCGTATAAATTTTCCAACTTGTTTGATTTTCAAAAAGAGGACAACTGGGATTTTTGACCCATAAGATGTGAAATTGGGACGTTGAAATTTATCTTATTATACGTCCCGGAACAAACTGTATTTGAAATGTGGTCTTTAAAAAATTCTAAGACTGGTAGTTATTTAAATAAAGCGTAACAAACACACAGACACACACAAACAAAAATCGCTTAGCATATTATATAAGTTAGGATTACAATTTACAATTTAAAAATGTTTAAATAAATAAAAGTAACAAATACCATCACGTAATACTTGGAATCAACTGTTATGTTCATTTCCTTATATTTAAAAAATAAAATTATATTCAGTAATAAAAACTTTATATTACCTTAAATTTTATATGTTCTGCTAGAATTTTTAAATCTCTATATTCTACCGTTTTTTCAGTTATTTGTGACATTTTACGTAATAGTTTCTATTAATAAAATTTAATTATATGACA
Organism: Intoshia linei; assembly: GCA_001642005.1. Taxonomy (NCBI): domain Eukaryota; kingdom Metazoa; phylum Orthonectida; family Rhopaluridae; genus Intoshia; species Intoshia linei. The sequence goes on along the minus strand of LWCA01001005.1, from coordinate 7,396 downwards.
GTGACGTGCAGTCTGGGTAGACAGCCTATAACAGATTCAAAAATTTAAATTATTTTTATCTAGAAAACTTTATCTGTATACATTATTATAGACGTTTATTTGTATTAACCTATTAAAATTCGAACTTTTCTGCAAATTAATTTTTTTTGGGAATTTGCTTCTTTTAATTTCAAAAAATAGGTCAAAATACCAAATTAGCAAATAGTTTAAAATAAATGTTAGAACAGAAAAATAAAATAGCCTTGGAATTTTAAAAAAATTTATAGCTAATATAATTACAGTTATTACTAGTTAACCATTTGACATTTTAACCTTTTAAAGTGTATTATTATATTGTCAATGTTTGTTTGTTTGTTGTAAAATTTATACATTTTTGTGTGTAAATGAAATTTAATGTCATCTTGCATATTCTGAATATCTTTAATTGAGAACCCCACACATCTTTTTCATTATGTTGTATGTTATGCTCCAATTTTAAATATTGATTACTTGAAGTGACCGAATAAAAATTTTAAAATTAATACATTAACATATAAAAAATTTACATGTCTAGTGCATAATTTTCACTTTAAAATACAGGTTTTTCTAGAATGAATGAACCCGAAGGATGAGTGGAATGATTTATTTATATTTATTATATATTAGGGTGTTGCACAAAGTGTAATCAACCTTTAAGGTTGAACCTTAGCGGTAAAAAAAATTAGTCTAGTAGTATAATTAAAAACATCACGTCAGCATCAAAATCTGCCAAAATTGTGGGGTTGAGATGCCCACAACGTTTAAAGTTTTCAACTTAATATTAATTTAAACATGTACAAAACGATGTCACACCCATCAAAGACTCACGGGCAATTAGCACTAAAAGTGTGTATTTTTAAAATAGAAAAACTAATTCGCAATCAAAAACATGTAACGTTATCTATTCGAGTTGCGTTTGTCATTTTAAATATCACTTTAAAAATATTATATAGAAATTAAAAGTTAACTTTATTTTAACGGAAATTAGCGTTTGATTTTTTAAATGTGGTACCGACTTTATAATATTGTTCTCCATGTTTAGTTATACAGTTTATTTTTTTTAAATTTGTTTCTAGCTCAATTTTTTGGATTTTATTAACGATTTAATTTATCGAATTCTGGCTATTTACATTATTTAAATTTTTTCAATGCATAATATGCATTGCATATAATTTAGCAAATATGACTATTTATAACGTAGTAAATTCATACCACATTTTAAAGGGAAATTTGATTATTATATCTGTTACTAAATTATTGTAAGGGTTGCCCAAGATAGTTTTAATTTACATATTTCACGTGTTTCGTTATTATAATATTTTTTTTCGTAATTCCATCTTATTTAAAAAAACTATTCCCTATTTTAACAAATCGAAATTTTAACAAATATTTTAACTATCGTAAAAAAAGTTAAAGATATTTATTTGAATGATATAAACCGATACAATAAATGCCATAATCCACTAAAATTAAGCATTCATACATGACCAATGGTCATTGACCATATGAGTTTTTATCTAAAATATTTGTCAAAGTGGATTTTTTTTATGTGCGATTCGACACCGAATTTTTCTTTGAGTTTGGGTATAATAAAATATTTTTCTATAAATTGGTATAAAACTTCTTTACAAAAGGTTTATGAAAATAGTTCTATTATTTAAGGTTTTATGATAAAGTTAAATGGTTGAAACAGCATTTAGTGGCCTTAGTTTTCGAAACGGTTCGTAAATTGTAATTAAAATAATTGTAAATTCAATCATTATAATGTAAATACAAATATAAATATGTACATTAGGGCTATTCCATATTTCTAATTAGAAAAATTTTTATCCTAACTTATATAATATACTACGCGATTTTTGTTTGTGTGTGTGTGTTCAGCTTTATTTAAATAACTACCCGTCTTAGAATTTTATACAGTCCACATTTCAATTACAGTTTTTTTCGGGACTTTTCGCAAACATAATTTCAACCTCCCAAACTCATACCTTACGGGTCAAAAACCCAAATTGTATCTCTTTTCGAAAATCAAATGAGTTGGAGAAGTTAAAAAATATATATGCTGATTTTAAAATCATAAACATCATCATACATTTAAATTTAAAAAAATTATATCGTCAGGACTAAAACCACAAATTACCATTCTTTTTTTAATGAAAACAGTCCTAGGATTTAAAAAAATTTACAGATGGTACAGTTGTATCCTGTTAACACATACAAAAAACTTCAATCTGAATAAGTGACGACTTCACGGTCAAAAAAGCATTTTAGTATTCATGTTTTTTCCGAAATATTTTATTAAAACAAAAAATGTGAAATAATTAACGGTCCGAAAATTAAAAAAAAACATTATTCTGATAGAGCTTATTCCAGTTGATATAATTACAAAAGTTCAACCCGAGAAATATACGTATTTCCGATTAAAAATAATTAATAACATGTTATCAACCAACATTTTTCAAATATTAAAATTATATATTTCAATAATATTCAAATATAAAAATTGAAAATGTAAATATTGATCCTACAATTTAAAAAAATGCGCATTGAATGTTAACACATATCCAATAAAGAAATATGGGTGAAAATCTATATAATTTATTCCTTCGCAATTTTTAAATTTCAAATTTTCATTTTTAAAGCATTAAAATTTAAATAAGAAACTATAACAACGAAACCAAAACAACGTTGTTAATTTGCTGCAGAATGATATTAATATTTTTAATTTTTATCCAAAAAAACCCCCCAAAAGAATAACCTTATTTGGTGAGTTGTCATAGTTTATATAGAAAACGATAATAAATCATTATTAAAACACTACAAATACCTGTATAAAATAAAATAAATACAATCTAAATTTATAAAACTTTTAAAAATGTCGAAATATTTTCATATTTTGTTGAATCAAACGGTATAATAATGACCATTGAACTTTGTGAAAGATTATTTTCGACATTAAATAATATTAGCAAATTAACTATTAAAGTTGATAATATATGTTCAAAAACTATAAACAAATATAATTCATATTTGTTTGTTAAATTCAATTTAATTAAAATTCGTACTAATTTCCTTTGTAAAAATGTACTTGTGTAAAAAAAGTTAAGAAATATTCACAAATGTAATGAATTAAATATTATAATTTTTAAATTTGTTTTACTCCTAATATTATAAACTTTAGAAAATTATTTTTTTACAATAGTACTAATAAATATTTGAGTAGCAGCATTTAAAATATTTTGACCCAGTTGATATAAATTCATGTCTTTTTTGAAATTATATAATATTTTTAAAAATGACGAAAAATTTGTCCGTAAACTGTGTCTAAAATAAACGATTTTTTATTGATTTTTTTTAATATTATTAATATAATTATTGTTAAATAATCTGTTATATCTTAAAATTATAACAAATGCATGACATCTACGGAAAAAAAAATGTTAAAAAAACAGAAAAAGGTAAAAACGCGGTGGTTTTTTGTGACGAAAATAAATAAAATTTACATTACTACAATATTATACAATGTAAATTAGGGCTATTCTAATTTGGACTTTTTTCTGAAATTTATAAGACATACAATATGTATATGTAGATAATAATCTTCATTTAATTTGCTGCATAATAATAACGTGATATATTGAATTAAGTGTTTAATTCGCTTATTCTATCGAAAGTTTACAAATTGACGTTATAGTATATACAAATAATATGTGAAGTTATGGTAAGTCTTCACTATTTTATTTATAAAAAATTGATTATGAAGATTACCATTTAATTAGACATACATCCAATGGACGTCATAGATTAATTGTTTCACAAACTCCACATTACGGCCATATTGGTGAAATTTTGTTTAAATAATGTCCCATTCAATCAGATACCTTACATAAGTATGATTATAATCAGATATTAAATGATGATGGAAAATACACTTTAATTATTTAATAATATAAATAATTTAACTAGCGTCGTTTGATTCTGTATCAATGTTGACATATTTTCTTTTTCTGAGTTTAAATACAGCAATACCCAAAATAATGATTGCGGCGATAAATAAACCAAAAGAAATAATGAACCATAATAAATTATACATTGTTTTAGAATCGACATCTATATATTATATAATTATATGAGCATAGTATCGTTACGTCCTAGTCGTCTCGTTTGACATATTTCCTTTAGATTGTTACTAATATTTTCTATCACGTAGACACGGAATTTTGAATATGAACATGGTTCATCGCATCCTATAATTGAATATAATAGTCATCAATATTAAATAAACGAAATTAAAATAAAATGAAATATAAGGTCCAATGATAACGTTCCTACTCTGACCTCTGGGACATTTTAATTCTTTTTAAAACTACTCACCTATAATTTTAGACTAAACTAAAGTAATATTGACATCCTGTATATTAGGGTGTATATTAGTATTTTATTAGTGCCCACCACTCAATGCATTCAGATATACATGTAATGCATGTATCATATCACCTTAAAATAAGAATCCTCAAATTCAAATATTGTACAACAACATTGTATAACAAATATACAGAAACGATTTTAATAATTTTATTCGAAAATATTATAGAAAATTATATATTTAACTTTATTTGGGGAAATATGTTCTTTAAACCTGTTTCTATAATTTTAACGATTTTTTTACTGTACTTATATATGTTTTATGTACCATGTATGTTTTATTTTTTTCAATTATATTCTAGCTCTTTATTTTGCGTTATATGAGTAGTTGAAAACCCTATATAGAAGCTGTACTTATTATATTATTTCTCATAATTAACCTTGGTAAAAACCCCTTAAAGTGAAACATGGAAAAATTTAAAAAAATTTTATATTTATATGTTAAAATAATTATGGGTATCATCATAAAAAATTACAATAATTTTGTATAAGATAATTAAAATGGTTTCTGCATGGTCAATATTAGATTTTAAGGAATACATATATTTATTTTGTGGTAATATATATCGTACAACTAAAGACATTGAATATTAAGCAACCTTGTTTCTAAGATATGTGTGACATCCTACTGTATGTAATGTACACGTGAACAATGTAATAAGTTATAAATATCCATTAAAACGTCTTATAATTTATGTGAAAAAACTGTCTTTACATGTCAAATACAATAACCTTTAACATAGAGCTGCCTCACTTGTGGTTTATATAAATTTGTATCTCTAAAGTAAAATTTGATATATATTTCTTGATCATCTTGTTTTTCAGAACCTTTTATTAAATCTATCATCAAAAGACTTCCATAATGCGGTGGCTCTTCGTATATGCCTAATACTGACATCAAATACATAAGAGTTACATCATGCTAAAATTTAGAATTAATATTATTTTTTACAAAATAATAACTTAATAAATAAATTAATAAATGCGATAAATAATAAAGTGGATGTGAAGTAGATCAGTGATAGCAACCAAATCAAATGTTTGTTAATTTTGAGATAATATTAAAAAATTATTTCTGGTTTATCACTTAAGTAGACTGTATACAAAAGAGATATTTTCGTAAGGCTTTACAAATTGACGCAGTTAATTTAATTCAAAATTGTAGAATAAAACGATCAAGGATTCCAATTTTTTAATTATCAATAAATAATACCGCGGAATAATATGTCATTTTTATAGTAGATTTTTTAAGAAATATATCAAAAACTTGCACAATGTTATGAACAAAGTTTCCTAAAATATAAATTGTAAAATAATAATTTTTTTAGATATGATGTAAAGATAATTTACCGCCAGCATGCATAGCAATATATTCATTTGTAAACAAATGAATAAAACTTTCCAACCTTGCAGCTTCCATTTCTTTCTCAATAGTAGTTTCTTTATACTTGAATACCTTTTATTTAATTTTCAATAAAAAAATTACTTTATTATTAGCCCAAAGAGGTAACGCTAAATTGCATTCAATCTAAAAATTAATTTTTTTAATTTTTCATAGCAGTTTACTTTGCATTTAAAATTATCTGCATATTCCCACATATTTGCAGTTGATATTTTAGTACTCAATTTCTTTCCAATAAGGTCGTATAGTTTCTAAAATAGTTATATACAAAATATATATCATTTATTATTTATAATAATAGGTTGTATTAAAATACCTCATATTTTATATCCAATTCATTTTTTTTTTTCACGTACAATTCATTAAACATTATTTTTGAACACGACTGAGGTATGTTTATTAACTAAAATTTATTTCACATATAAATGTATATGTCAAATACACTCTGCAATATTTCCATGAATAAACTCAATATGCCGCTACATTTTGAAATTTCATCAATATCTCAACATATACAAAGTAATTTTGCTAAAAATATATTTCTGTCCGTCTGCGTATGTGTAACCATTGTCAAAAAATCATCTAATACGTCAGTTTTTTCCGATGCAGAGATATATTTCAAATTCCAAAATATACACCTCCACGGTCAAATTATATCAAAACCACAAATTATATATTATTTTAAAAAATGAATAAAAATGAATCGTAGAATTTAAAAAAAATCATAGACATTACAGTTATTTATAGTGAAGATTGTTTATTATAGTGAACATACACAAAAAAATTAAATATCACATAATTAGACCGTCAGTTATACCAGTGCTTTTTAAACTTTTTTGAATATTCAGTGAATATTCACCACAATATATCCTAACTTATATAATATGCTACGCGATTTTTGTTTCTGTGTGTTTAGCTTTATTTAAATAAATACCCGTCTTAGAATTTCCATAAATTTTATAAAGTCCACATTTCAATTACAGTTTTTCCGGGGGTGTTCGCAAACATAATTTCAACCTCCCAAACTCACTTCTTACGGGTCAAAAACTGCAATTGTCCTTTTTTTTTAAAATCAAACAAGTTAGAAAATTTAAAAAAATATATACGCTGATACGAATTTTAAAATCATCAACATTATCATAAATTTAAATTTAAAAAAATTATACTATCAGGGCCAAAACGCCACATTACCCTTTGATGACTATTTGATAATTTTTCAATATCAGGAGCGATATTTGTTAAGCATAATCTTAAGTCACCCTAATAAGATAAATGTAGTTTGTTCCTCTTTTTTGATTGAAGATCAGTTAAAACGCTAAAACCTTTCTCAAAAAGATAAGTAGATGAGTATACAGGTCAATAGTAACAATTACACTTCGTTCCAATGATTTGGATATGCATTTTTTTTTTGAAAAAATAAAGTAGAGTAACCCTTTTGTTTAAAAATGAATTGTGCCTCAATGTCATTTTGTAAGTCAATCAATTTTTCTACTAAATTAGAATTGAATTAACATCAACATTGAATGGATTTATTGCATACTCTGGTATTTC